>MU771645.1:2884-23121 GCA_026770625.1 Nicotiana glauca | reverse complement strand
GTACCGATCCGCGAGACTCTACTAGACTTGCTCATGACTCGTGAGACCGACGGGAACCTAGTGCTCTGATACCATGTTGTCACGACCCAAAATCTACTAAGGGTTGTGGTGGCGCCGGACACCTTTGTCAGGCAAGCCAACAGAATTATCAATTGAATCCTCTTTTAATACTTTTGAAAATCTAAGGTTTTTCCTCCCATTTTTCATAAATAAAAGATCACTACTCGAATTCAAATTTAAAAATGACAATTAGTACAATCCTTTGAAGTCCATCCCAGAAACCTGGTGTCACAAGTGCATGAGCAACTATCGATAAGGAAAGTCAATACAACACCTGTCAGAAATACAGTGGACAGGGAATAATAATAAAAATGCTGAAAGGAACTACACTAGTTGCGGGTCGCCTCAAACAATGCAGTTCTTCTAGTCCCAGAGTCATCCATGCTGCTACGCCCAGTAAGCTGCTAGAGGTAAATATGCTTGTGCACAAAAATGCACAGAAGTGTAGTATGAGTACGTAATTAACGTGTACTCAGTGAGTATCCCGCCTAATCTCGAAGGAGTAGAGACGAGATGGCCAACTCCGACACTCACTAGAGGTCAATTAACAATATTCTAGAAATGCGAGGAAAATCATGGATTTATAAAGTAGTTCAAATTCGCGAAGCTAGAAAACAGGTAAACACCTTCAACAATTAAGCAAGGGCTTCCAAGGTTTATTCTTTATTATCTTATCAATTTATATCAAGCCACAAAGGGCCAATTCCACATTTACAATTCTGAAGCGACAAATAACATGCGCAAATCACACCGAGGCGACGACCCGATCAACAGGAATGTAAACTGTGCATTGCCGAGGGTTGAGCCGCCCGAACCAATAGATGCATCTATTTAAATCTGCCGAGGCGTTCGGCACGTTCCATAAATAAACACATACCCTGCTCGCGAATCATGCATGCGACGCAGGTACACATAAAATACATGCTCAAGTAGCCAATTAAGAATTCATCGGGGATATTTATCCGAATAAGACAATTTATCTTTTTAACGATTCAAGAAAATGATGTTTAATCTCTTTTTAAATTCATTTACTAATCTAAGGTGATTTAAACAATTCAAGCTATCAATGGGTTCATAAATAACCCAAGTATCACATGCTCATGGGTCCTAACTACCCGGACAATAGCATAATAGTAGCTACGCACGGACTCTCGTCACCTCGTGCGTACATAGCCCCCACATATAGGATCACATAATCAATTTTTCACCTATGGGGTAAATTCCCCCTCACAAGATTAGAAAGGAGACTCACCTCGCTCTGAAACTCATAATCGGCATTCCACATTCTTCCGAAGGCTCGAATCAACACACAAAGCTCCAAAACTAGCCAATTAACGACAAACTAATGAGAAAATGCTCAAATACTTGTTAACAATTCAAATTATGCAAGTTCCCAACTCCGTTTAGTGAATGACCAAAATGCCCTCGAGCCCACGTGGCCGGATTCCGAAATTTCTGGAAGACAATGGTTACCCATGACCTTAGGAACTCAAATATATAATTTTCTCTTAATTCCATACTCAAAATCGTGGCGAAATTCCAAGAATATAATTTTCTAGGTTTTCCTCCAAAAACTAAATTTTACACTAATTTTCATGCTTAAATTCATACATAATTGATGTATTTAACTCAAAAGTGATGGGGATAACTTACCTTAACATTGACGACAAAATCCCCTCTTGAAGCTCCCCAAAAATCGCCCAAGCCATGAAGAAATGGGAGAAATGAACTTAATCCCACGATTTAAATCAACCTCACTGCTCCAGGTACTTCCGCTTCTACGAAAAAATACTGCATCAGCGGTTCCGCTTTTGCGGACAATCCGCCGCCTCTGCGGCTTCCCCCGGCCTAGCACCTTTTCGCTTCTGCGACGTGCCAAACGCAGATGCGGTCCCGCTTCTGCGGACCTTTGACCGCATCTGCGGTCCTCCTCAATATACTCCCAACCGCTTCTGCGATCATTTCTCCGCAGATGCGGTGCCGCTTCTGCGGAACCTTGACCGCATATGCGGTCCTCAAGCCTTGGACCAAAAATCGCTTCTGCGGTCAACCAACCGCAGAAGCGAAAATACCAGCAACCAGATGCCTTCAGCTCTCTTCCAAATTCCAATTTTGATCCGTTAACCACCCGGAATCCACCCGAGGCCTCCGGGACCCCAACCAATCATACCAACCAGTCCCAAAACACATTACGGACTTGCTCGAGGCCTCAAATCACATCAAACAATGCTAAAATCATCAATAGACCTCCAATCCAAGCTTTATAAACTTTGAAATTTCCAACTTCTATTTCGGACGTTTAAACCTATCAAATCACGTCCGATTGACCTCAAATTTTTCACACAAGTCATATTTGACATTACGGACCTACTCCAACTTCCGGAATTGGATTCTGACCCCGATATCAAAAATTTCACTTCCGGTCAAACTTTTCAAAAACCTTCAAATTTCTATCTTTAGCCAAATGGCTTCAAAATGACCTACAGACCTTTGAATTCACTTCCGATCGCGCTCTCAACTCCAGAATCACCTTACGGAGCTATCCACAATCTCGGAATCTCAAACGAATATTGATAACACTGAAATACACTTCAAACCAAACTTATGAAATTTCTTCCAAAATGCTAACTTTCACAATAGGCGCCAAAATGCTCCCGGGTTATCCAAAACCCAATCCGGGCATATGCCCAAGTCCGAAATCATCATACAAACCTGTTGGAACCTGCAGATCTTGATTTCGAGGTCATTTACTCAAAATTCCAATCTTAGCCATTTTCTCCAACTTAAGGCTTCTAAACTGAGGGTTTTCATTTAAATTTAACTCCGAACTTCCTGAATTTCAATTCCGACCATACACACAAGTCATAATACCTGAAATGAAGCTGTTCATGGCCTCCGATTGCTGAATGGAGCGCTAGTACTCAAAACGACCGGTCGGGTCGTTACACATAACCTCCTCATGATCTTTCTCCATGATCTCAAATGTTTAATGTCATGTTTATGACATTCTTTTGTATGCCTCTATGTAATCCTATAAATAGAGGGTTTTGGCATCACATTGTACATACTTGAATATATGGAAGAAATAAGAATCTCTATCTCTTGCTCTCTACATTCTTGTCTATTTTCTTGTTTTATATATTACTTTGAGCTAAGTTTCGTAACACATTATCAGCACGAGTCTATCCTATTGAGTTACTACATCTACAAAATTGTCTTATATCAGAAAAAGCATATTTCAACCGTGCCTAATATTCCTCCGGAATAGATGAGTTTTTCTTTTCCATTTAGCAATTTCAAGGAATGATATGAAATATAATAGAAAGAATAACAAGGTTGATGAGACTAGTACATCGTGGAAAGGCATATAATGCTAAGATACATTTTTAATTTTTTTAACTAATTCATTTTCTTGTTCGTTTTTCTCAAAGATTCTTTATTTGTCATGAAAGTTTTCAGTACTAAGTATTTTCTTCTTAAAATCTATTCGTATTCATAAGTGTTTTACTTTATAAAGTTGAAAATACTTAGATGTAAACTAATTACTACTCCATATTTTCTTTCTAATATTTATTGTAAGTTTAGTGTGATTTCTTTCTGCTAATGTTCAGGTTAAATCTCAAGTATATAATGATGTATCCAAATATTACGTACTAAACCAGAGACCAAAGATGTACATAAATTAGGGAGCTACGCTAGCGTTTGCAAATTGATCTGAAGAACTCTGACTCCTTCGTTGCCAGTAAATAGATACTTATTGTATAGCTAGTGTAATACATATATGAGTTTATTTTGATAACTATTAAAAGTGGTAATATTTTTAAAGGTTCAAGAGTGAGTCTCAGTGGTACTTTAGCCTATTATACTATTGGTTGATAGTAAGATGGTGGGTTCAAGTCCCATCGCACCTTGAGGTTAAGCCACCAAGTTTAAGTCCTAGTGCACCATGATAATAAGACATTGGGTTCGAGTCCCAATGCATTTTAACATACCCTTTTTAGGGTAAAACATCGGGTTCGAGTCCTGATGCTCCATGATGATATGATTGGGTTCGTGTCCCAACTAAATATGGTCTTACATACCTTTATATGGGTATGACATTGGCTTGAGTCCCAATTCACCATATTAAAAATATAGTGATGACTAAAGAAAAATAATGTATTTTTCATAAAAAATCATGAAGCTTGTCCCACTTGATGTGCTCCATTCTTAAAGTGTATTTGGTAGCGGTGCATAATATATCTAAATGAAGACAAGTGGTTGACCAATGAACGTGCTATAAAAAAGACCAAAATAATAATAATCATTATTGGTAATCGCAAAAAGGAGAATAATACGGGTTCTCAAAATAATTCTTTCAAAGGTGAAGGAAATATTTACCATCAAATTGGTATGGAAAATTTATAAAGCACGCCGCGATAATTATACTCCATTCTTTGAAGAGAATGTGACTTATGATAATCAGTATGAATGCAGACTCATTCCTGAAGATGAATGTAGCAATATGTGATAAAAGTAATGAGTAAAGACGTGCAATGTATGATTAGATATGTACCACAACTCACCTCTAAGGGAGAGAAAAAAAGATAGTGAATATTACTATGTGGTTGTATGAATATGTCACTGGTCACGTACATGTGGTACGCCAAAAATATTTTGAAATGCCTTATAAAAAGTTATTAAAGGCAAAATTAAAGCAAGAAGATTTTGCTTATGATGATTTTGATCATGACAATTATTATGATAAGACAATTTTGTCTGTGGAGGAAAAATTTACCACTTGGATAGTGTTATAAAAGATCTTGTAGTGCAAAATTATTGAGAGCTCCAAAAGAGCGAATTTGTTACTACCTGAATAATTAAAATTATTCATGGCATTGGTGGTAGTAAGTCTCAAAAGATACTTTTTTAGTTTCAAATTTATTAGCCAAATTGGTTGGCATATTGAGACTATAAATGAAAGGAAGATTGATTATCTTCATATTACTATAACATATCAGATAAATATGAAGGTTACCCAATTTTTCTTCTATTTGTATTATAGATGTATAAGCATGATGATGAAATCACATGCCATAGTAAATTAAATATTTACTGAAATAAATATCAGTTGGCATGACCGGTTGGCCATCCCGGTTCAATTATGATGCGAAAAATGATTGAGAATTCACATTGGCATAAATTGATGAATAAGGAGATTCTTCGAAAATTCTCATGTACGAGTTGTTCTCATGATAAATTGATTACTATACCAGCTGGGGTTAGGATTGTATTCTCTGATTTTTGGAACGTATAAAAGGTGATATATATATGAGCCCAGTCACTTGTCATGTGGACCGTTTACTATTATATGATTTTAATAGATGCATCTATTGTATGGTCACATATGCGTTGGTTATCAACATGCAACTTGATTTTTGCAAGGTTGCTTGCTCAAATTATTAGAGCACAATTCTAGAATATAAATTGTGATGATAATGCTGGTTTAAATCCAAGTTGGTTTAGTAGAAATTGTTTGCCTCAAATTATAGCTAAACCGTTGGTTATGAGAACAAAAATCCAAATAGAAATTTTGTATGAAGTATATTATTTAATATACAACAGCACTTGTACGCATCTAGCCAACAAGTTATGATACACTCTCCCCATCACAATTGGTTCAGGAGTCAGGAATCAAATATTTTCATCTAGAAATATGAATGTACTATATGATTTAATTGTGCCACCACAATGCACAAAGATTGGTCACCAAAGAAGGTTGGGGATATGTGTTGTTGATTCCAACATTAGGGGAAAAAAATAAGCAGCTGAAAAAAGTAATACATGGAATGAATTATTATGAGTACACTTTGATCCTCATATAAGAAAATATGAACTTGAAGTTCAAGTGATAATTCATTTGCAAAATATTGCCATGCGCATTTGCTGACCCAAACTAAATGTCATATTTTAGCTACTAATGCTCCTAATAAAATAAAGGCCATGATGGACATAGGCTATGGAACGCTTGAAGCCTAATAGACTAATCGGTTCCAAAGATAAAACTCCTTGAAGAAGGAGAGGAGCAAATGTTCAAGATGGTCATAATAAGGAGGCAAGTGCTATATAAGAACACTATGACATAACACTTCATAAGACCTCATGGGAGAGGCTCAAGTACCTGAAAATAATGAGATCTCGATAAGTTATGTCTTTATTGAGTGATGATGGAACCGATGTAAAATGATCGTCGACGATATTGTTGATATAATGTAGCGTTCAATATTATTAATATTGGCGAGGATCTTGAGCTCAAATGTGTCATGAAATTTGAACAGATAAATGATTTGCCAAATTAAAAATACGCAATGAAAATTAACTTCACCTGAAAAATGTGAAGTTGGACGGATAGTCCCAACACCTGAAAGTGAAATGAAAAATCAAGTCGATAGACATAAAGACGACTTGTAGCACAAGATTTTTCGTAAATATTCTGGCATTTTATATGGAGATAAGTTCTCCTATGGTGAATGGAATCCTTTTCAGGTTTTAATTTGGCAGTACATGAAAACTTTGATATGTGTATAATGAAAATCCTTGAAGAATTTAAATTATTCTAAAATATAAAATTTTAGCAGATCCTTATGTGGATTAGAGTAATCATGGTGTGCATGATTTATTTTTGTGGATATTGCAACTGGCGCACTAATGTATCTTGCTATAATCATAAGTATAACAATATTTTAGCGAGATATACTATTACTCCTATGTATATTGAAATACGATTAGTGTTATATTGCAAAAGGAATCTCTGATATAGATTTCTTTATTCTAACAATTATTGTCAAGGTTTTGTTGGTTATGAAAATGCAGGCATTTTCTAAAATTCGTTCTTGAAACAATTTATTTGTATATGAGGGTAATGCCATATTGTGATATTCAACAAGGTTCCAATTACACTGAAGATAATACTGCATGCATAGCTCAATTGAAAGAAGGACTATCGAAGGAGACAAAATAAAGCACATTCACCAAAGTTCTTCAACAAATTTATTCAAGTGATAACTTGATAAACTTCTTCAAAGGCATTGCGGATTTCAATATTAGAGAAGTTGTTATACAAGCTTGGAATTCATCGTCTCCGAAGAATAAAGTGATGTTTTCATCAGGGGGAGGCAAATACGCGTTGTACTTTTTTTCCTTAACTAAGGTTTTATCCCACTGGGTTTTTTCTGGCAAGATTTTTAATGAGGCAGCAAATAATGCATATTACAAGATATGTGTACTCTTTTTCCTTCACTAGGATTTTTTCCCACAGGATTTTTTCTTAGTAAGGTTTTAACGAGGCACATTATCTATAGACATCCAAGGGGGAATGTTATGAAATATTATATTTTGTAGTAGATGTCTATAACTCCTAAAGTAATTACTCCCACTACTCTTCTCCATTATGTAGATAACTCCCACTACTTCTCACTATTATAGTTGTAACTCCCACACCTCCATAACCTCCAATGATCTTCCTCCGTGATCTCAAATGTTTAATGTCATGTTTATGGCATTGTTTTGTATGCCTCTATGTAATCCTATAAATAGAGGTTTTTGGTACCACATTGTACATACTTGAATACATGGAAATAAGAATCTCTTCTCTCTTGCTCCCTACATTCTTGTCTATTTTCTTGTTTTATATTATTACTTTGAGCTAAGTTTTGTGACAAAGGCTTCATATTTGGATTGGTGCTCTATTTGCGCTTTAGATATTCCTTTTGTGGGTTTTATTGTATCTACTTGTTCACTGTTTTTAGATCTCGATCTGTACATTAGTGTAACTATAAGTTTAGAGAGATTGTAAAAGTCTTTGGCTTTTGACCAACCCTTCCCTTTTGATTTCCCTCCCGCTATCTTCCCTTCACAGGTATCTCTTTCTTTTCTTGAAATCAAACTCACACACATGCTAGAAATCCGTGACAATTTTTTGGTTTTTACTCATTACTGACTGTTTTTAAAATAAGCGTAAGGGCATCTCCAACCTTTACCTCATTTTTGGTCCCCAAAATGGGGATTTTCTCATTTTGGGGACAACTTACTCCAATCATTCCCCTATTTTTTTTCCCAAACTTTTTTATATTCTTCTTCTCTTCTATATTATATTATTATCTTTCATTTCAATTTTATTTTTTAATTTCCATTAAATAAATTCCATCTTTTATTTTTATTAATTTATAATTTCCATTAAAACAATTTTATAAAATTTTAAATAATATAATTTGTAAGCAATTACTATAGATTAACTCATAATTCAAATAAAAGTGAAATCATTGCGATACAAGAGTAATTAAATACATATTACATAACGATAAAATTCATTCGAAATACTACATAAATATTCAATTTTAATATCTAGTATTCTCTCATAAATGATCTATTAATGCATTACGAAGTGCAAAATGAGCATTTTTGTCCTTAATTCTTCTATGTCAAGCTAAAAATTCTTAAAATCATTGATTTTCATCTACTGCCATTTCTACTGTTGGAGGTGGATCTTCCAAATCATCTTGAATTGGTGCATTAAGATCACGCTCATTCTCGATTATCATGTTGCGCAGTATAATACATGTAGTCATTATATCATGTAGCACTTCTTTTTGCCAAAAACGTGAGGGTCCTGTGATAACTAGGGATTTTGACGTGTTTCATTCTCCTTCTTGCTTACGCTTTGATTATAAATTCTTACAAAATAGTCCCAAAAGGCTCATAAGCTATGCTTGATTGCATGTTTTATCAACAAAGTGACGGGATGTCAAAGATCGTCTCAAAAGAAGTAAAACCTGCACAAGCACCAAAGACAAGACAACTCAGGACAAACAGACCTAGTGCGGCCGCACTACACTTTCTGCGGTCAGCACTAGGGAGATTCAGAGACTTGGATTTTAAGGCATCAAAGTAGTGCGGCCGTAGTAGATATTGTGCGGCTCACACTGAAGACACCGCGGCCGCATTACCATTTTATGCAGTCTGCGAAAGCAAACTTCAGAGAGATGTCAAGTGCCAAGGTTTAAGCCTATGCGGTCACGGTCGTGTTTGTACGGACCGCGCTAGATGCCTCCGTGGATGCAGTCCATTTTGTGCGGTCCGCGGAGCCTGGGTTCAGAGAATTGATTTCGCACTGACCCCGCAGGGGCATTTTTGTCCGATTTTTCCAACTTAGTATAAATAGAACCTTTTTTCATTTTTAGGGTATTAGCTATTTTCCAGACTTGAGCTGCGCTCGTGAGAAGCCATTTTGTAGCCATTTTGGGCACTTTAACGTAGTTTTAGCAATTGAATCATTATATTTACTTCAGTAATTTAATATTATGTCTTTCTCTTCATTTATTTATCTGATTTTCTCTTCAAGCATGAGTAGCTAAACCTATTAGCTTGGGTTGTGGATCAACCGTTAGTGTGGGTAATTGATGGGTGTTGTTATTTAGGGCTAGATTGGCTATGGGTGTTTGTTATTTGGGTCAATTTTGTGGCTTAATTTATGAATTAGTGGTTGCAAACACTGGTTTATGCTAAGTTGACTTGGTTCGTCTTGAGAAAGAGAGCCTAAGTCTCCAAAATTGACCCAACAAGGAATTGGGATGGACTCAAGAGAATTGATAATCCCAATTAAAGGGTTAAACCTCGAGAGAGTAATTACCCGACTTGAACCCTAGTTGTTTGAGCAAATTTGCCTACCCGGTTGGTCTTGAGAAAGTCAATTGGGCAAAATCACTCTCTCTACCGAGAGGTGTGAGAGTGGGATAAATCGTGCAACAGTTATAGCATATTTCCCCAAACATGTCAGTCGTACCTTAGAAGTAATTACCCGTCAATTAGACACCTAGGTGAAAGTCACTACCCTAGTGCCGTTTTATCCATTGGATACAACTTGTAACAATTCTCGTTTAGCATAATCTAGTTGTATTTATAATTAGTAGTTGATAATAGTATACTATTAAAGAAAAAACCAACAATGATTGGAAGTGATAATTGGAACAATTACACAACTCCACTCTAGATAGATACTCGATTCCCTTCCTAGCTCCCTGTGGAAATCGATTCCCGACCCACAAATCGGGTAAAAGCTATTGCGACCCTCTCTTCCTATTTTTTAGTAGTGCGGAGTAGGAAGCGATCACTTTTTGGCACCGTTGAGCTAAAGGTTTTGGCTATCTATTTAGTTAGTTTTGTGTATTATTCTTCTTTCCTTCTTTGTTACTTACTTATTTGTGTCATTACTCAGGTACTAATATGGCATTTAACAATGCTAATGACCCTCTTGGAAATGTGATAGTGAGGGAGGAGGTAGATGATTTTGAGCAAGATGAGGCACCTCTTGCACCTCAAGGAAAACGGAGAGGCCGAAATGCCAATGCTAATTCAAATGATAATATTCCAGACCCTCCTCTGCCACCTCCAAGAGTATCTCCCAGAGTATTACCAAATCAAGGGTATGCGAGTGCTATTGTCCCTTCCTGAATTCGGGCGGGGAATTTTCAAATAACCAATGTGATGTTGACCTTGCTCGAGCAACGTGGGTATTTCACGGGCGCCTCCGATCAAAATGCCTAAAAGCATCTCAAGGGGTTCGTAGATACATGTTGGGGGAGCAAGAAGACGAATGTGTCCGAAGATGCTATTAGGTTGAGACTTTTCCCATTCTCACTTCGGGGGAGAGCATTGGATTGGCTATGGAGACTCCCCAACCATTCCATCACAACTTGGGATGAGTTAGCGGATAAGTTTATTGCTAAGTTTTTCTCACCCAGGCACATGGCAGCACTTCGAGATGAAATATTGGCCTTCAAGCAGGAGCCAACAAAACCTTTTCATGAAATCTGGGAGTGATTTAGAACAATGGTGAAAGAATGCCCAAACAACGATATGACCGATGCGATGATTCAACAAACCTTCTATCGGGGCATCAACACCACGAATCAATGCATTGTGAACCAATTGGCTAGGGGCAACTTTATGAAGCTTCCTTACATTGAGGCGTGTGAGATATTGGACGAGATGGCCGACATTTCTTCAGCGTGGCAAAGTAGAGCGAATGTGTCCCAAGGTGACCCCACAGTCATCCATTTGCACAAGGAATTACACGATCATGGTCAAGCTATTGCTGAGCTTACTACTACTATGAATCAATTAGCGGAGGCTCAGTTGCAACAAGTCCAAAATCCTTGCCAAGTCAATGCCATGGAAGGTGTAAACATGCTCGTCAATAAGAGAAGACAAAGAGGGAAACAAGCTCAAGGGAATTCTGAACAATATGATAATGATGGTGGTGGTTATTCAAGTAACTGTTATGATGACCAAAGTGAAGAGGTGCAATATGTCAACAACTATCAAGGCAATAGAGGCAACTCTTCAAACCAACAGTGGCGACCCCAAGGAAATTGGGGCAATCAACAACAAGGTAGTGGTAATTGGAACAACAACAACCAAGGCGGTAATTGGGGGAACAACAATCAAGGCAACCAAGGGAATTGGAATGGTAATAACAACTGGAACAAAAATAACAATCAAGGTGGATGGAACAATGGGAACCAAGGAAACCGGGGGCAAGGATTTCAAAGACCTCCAATGTACCAACAACCGAACAATCCACCCCCGTTCCCTTCTCAATGTCCTAGTTCTTCAGATAATGATATGGGTAGAATTGAAATGATGTTTGAACAAATGATGAAGAAGAACCAAGATTCCGATGCTAAATTGGCTTCCCACAATACCTCTATCCGGAACTTGGAGGTGTAATTAGGCCAAATCTCTCAATCGTTGAATACTCGCCCTAAAGGTGCTCTACCAAGTGACACGGTAGTGAACCGGAAGGGTGGAAACAATCATGTAATGGTGGTTACAACAAGAAGTGGGAGAGGCGGTGATGTGCATGCCTCGAAAGATAAGCAAGTTATGGATGATGATGTTGAGTTGCAGGAAGATGATGTACCTTTGATAGTTGAAGATGTGGTTAAGAATGAGGTTACTAATGATGTGAGGATGGACATTAATGAGGCCTAGGTGGAAACTCAAGATGCCGTGAACCCGTCTAGGGAACACGTGATTGACATGCCCGAGCCGGTGGTGCCCAAAGCCAAGGCACCTTTGCCTAGGCCACCTCAACCTTATCCTCAACGGTTAGCAAAGCAAAAGAGTGACAACCAATTTAAAAAGTTCATTGACATGATGAAAAGCCTTACAATCAATGTGCCTTTGGTGGAGGCACTTGAACAAATCCCAGGATATGCCAAGTTTATGAAGGATTTGGTGACAAAGAAGCGGTCAATGGATTGTGAAACAATAAAAATGACTCATCAAGTTAGTGCTATCATACATTCTATGGCCCCATAACTTGAAAACCCCGGAGCTTTTACTATCTCTTGCACTATTGGAAGTGTGGATTTTGCCAAGGCCCTTTGCGATTTGGGGGCTAGCATAAATTTGATGCCTTATTCGGTCTTCAAGACTTTTGGAATTGGGCAACCTAGGCCAACCTCAACGAGACTTCAAATGGCGGATCGATTGATGAAGCAACCTTTGGGCATAATTGATGATGTGCTTGTCCGGGTGGATAAGTTTATATTGCCGACCGATTTTGTCATTTTGTATTGTGAAGTAGACTTTGAAGTCCCAATTATTCTAGGGGGACCTTTCCTTGCAACGGGGAAGGCATTGGTTGATGTTGAAGAGGGTGAGCTAACTTTCCGATTGGGGGATGAGAAGGTCGTCTTCCATGTTTTCAAGTCCATGAAGCAACCTAATAGCACCGAGGTGTGCTCATTTGTGGACATTGTCACATCTGTGATCGTAGATGACACAAGTTCTATGATTAATGTGGAGGATCCCCTTGAGGTCGTGCTTCTAAATATTGATGTCAATGATGATGCTAGCCGAGTGGAGTGCGTAAATGCCTTACATGGAATGGGGTCCTATTCTTATGAGTCGAGAAGGCTATCCTGGGCCTCAAAAATAGAAAGACGCCTCCAACTAAGCCATCAATAGAGGAACCACCGGTGTTGGAGCTGAAGCCATTTCCTCCACACCTCAGGTATGAGTTCTTAGGCACTTGTTCTACTTTAACTGTTATTCGTTCCTCGTGCCTTACTAACTTGCAGGTAGACGCCACTTTGGCGGTTCTAAAAAGGAGAAAGAAATCAATTGGGTGGGCATTGGACGACATTCGAGGAATAAGCCCCGCATTCTGCATGCACAAAATCATCTTGGAAGATGATGCAAAACCCGCCCTGGAGCATCAAAGAAGATTGAACGAAGCAATGCAAGAGTTGGTGAAGAAAGAAGTGATAAAATGGTTGGATGTCGAGGTTGTGTACCCTATCTCCGATAGCTCATGGACTTATCCGGTGCAATGTGTACCGAAGAAGGGTGGAATGACTGTGGTGACAAATGACAACAATGAACTTATTCCCACTCGGACCATTACCGGATGGAGGGTATGTATGGACTACCGGAAGCTGAATAAGGTGACCCAAAAGGATTGCTTCCCATTGCCATTCCTTGACCAAATGCTAGATCATCTTGCGGGGCATGCCTTTTATTGTTTTTTGGAAGGATATTCGGGTTATAATCAAATCTTAATCGCTCCGGAGGACCAAGAGAAGACCACATTCACATGTCCATATGGCACATTTTCTTTCTCTTGGATGTCGTTCGGGTTGTGCAATGCTTCGGCGACCTTCCAACGATGCATGATGGCTATTTTCACCGACATGGTGGAAGATATGTTGGAGGTTTTTGGATTATTTCAGTGTGGTTGGTGATTCCTTTGAAGAGTGTTTGGGTAGTTTGGATAGAGTGTTGGCCCGGTGTGAAGACACAAACCTTGTACTCAATTTGGAAAACCATTTCATGGTTGAAGAGGGTATAGTGTTGGGTCACAAAATTTCTAAGCATGGGATTGAAGTAGACAAAGCCAAGATTGAGGTGATTTCAAGGCTCCCTCCTCCCACTTCTGTAAAAGGGGTGAGGAGTTTTCTTGGGCATGTGAGGTTCTACTGGCAGTTTATCAAGGATTTTTTGGAGGTAGTGAACCCTCTTTGCAAGTTTCTAGAGAAAGATGCTACGTTTGTGTTTGATGAGAAATGTATGGAGGCCTTCAAACTTCTCAAGCATAAGTTGACCACTACTCCGATCATTACCGCACCTAGTTGGAGCTTGCCCTTTGAGCTCATGTGTGATGCTAGCAATGTTGTGGTTAGAGCGGTGTTGGGTCAACGTGTGAACAAAATATTTCCTCCGGTGTACTATGCGATCAAGACAATGAATGACGCTCAATTGAACTACACAGTGACCAAGAAAGAGTTGTTGGCCATAGTGTTTGCAATGGAAAAGTTCCGACCGTACCTTATGGGGGCCAAAGTCATAGTACACACCGATCATGTTGTCCTTAGGTACTTGATGGCAAATAAAGACTCCAAGGCAAGATTGATGAGATGGGTGTTACTACTTCAAGAGTTTGATCTAGAAATTGTGGACCGGAAAGGTAGCGAGAATCAAGTGGTGGACCACTTGTCCCGTTTAGAGGAGTAAGGGAGGCCTTGTGATGGCCTAAAGATCAATGACTCATTTCTCGACCAACAACTCCTTACGGAGTCAATGATTGATACGCCATGGTTTGCCGATGTTGCTAATTACCTTGTGACCGGAATAGTCCCGTATGAGCTCTCTTCTAACCAAAGGAAGAAGCTCAAGCATTATAGTTTGGACTTCTATTGGGATGACCCATACTTGTTCAAGATTTGCATGGATGGTGTGATTCGAAGGTGTGTCCCGGAGGAAGAGCAATTGAGTATTTTGGAGGCTTTTTATTCCTCTCCCTATGGTGGCCATCATGGCGAGGCGAGGATAGCTTCTAAAGTTCTTAGTTATGGGTTTTATTGGCCAACATTGTTCAAAGATACGGGTGATTTTGTGAAGAGATGTGACGAGTGCCAAAGAGCGGGCGGGATTTCCAAGAAAGATGAGATGCCTCTAAACACAATTCTTGAAGTTGATATCTTTGATGTATGGGGTATCGATTTTATGGGCCCTTTTATTAGCTCTTGTGGGAACATTTACATTCTTGTAGCGGTTGATTATGTGTCAAAATGGGTTGAGGCCATGGCCTTGCCCAACAATTAAGCTAGGAGTGTGGTGGCATTTCTAAAGAAGAGCATTTTCACAAGGTTTGGTACAGTCCGGGCAATTATCAGTGATGGAGGAACGCATTTTTGTAATAGAGTTTTTGATGCCTTGTTTTCCAAGTATGGTGTCAACCATAAAGTCTCTACACCTTATCATCCTCAAGCAAGTGGACAGGTTGAAGTGTCTAACAGGGAGATCAAGAGCATTTTGTCTAAAACTGTCAATGCTAATAGGGCTAATTGGTCTAAAAAGTTAGATGATGCTCTATGGGCTTACCGGACCGCTTACAAGACCCCAATTGGTATGTCACCATACCGGTTGGTGTTTGGGAAAGCATGTCATCTACCAGTAGAGTTGGAGCATAAGGCCATGTGGGCCTTGAGGAAGCTTAATCTTGAGTGGGATGTTGTGGCCAATCTTCGTGTTAAACAACTCAATGAACTTGATGAATTCTGGTTCCATGCATACTCTAGTTTGTCCTTGTATAAGGACAAGATGAAGTACCTTCGTGATAAATATGCTCGTGGAAAGGAGTTCAAAGTTGGTGATTTGGTGCTCTTGTTCAATTCCCGGTTACGTCTGTTTCCGGGAAAGCTTAACTCAAAATGGAGTGGACCGTTTGAAGTTGTGTTGGTGACCCCTTTTGGTGCTCTTGATTTGAAAAACAAAAATGGTGTAGTCTTTAGAGTGAATGGGCACCGTGTCAAGCATTATCTTAGGAAAATTGATGACAGCCACATGGTGGCACTTATCCATTTCAAATGTTGTGATGGTAACCGCATCGTGCCGCGACGTTAAATCAGACGCTTCTTGGGAGGCAACCCATGTGTTTTTCTTGTTTTCTTTGATTTTCTTTGTAGTATAGGATTGATTTTTTGGCTGACTGGTTGTGGCATGTTACAGGATTGAGTTAATGCAGTGTAGGACATAATTGAAAAATTACACAGGTCTCTGAAGTTTCTAGTGCGGCCGCACTGCCATTTTGTGTGATCCGCACTGGTAAAGCGTGACAAAAATTGCTCTCTAAAGTTTTCCACCGCGACCGCAGTTGATTTGGTGCGATCCGCGGTGGACCACCGCGGTCGCGATCCATTTTGTGCGGACCGCGGTGGGTTTCTGAGTTAAGCTGGAACAAAATGGCCCAGTGCGGACCGCGGTCCATTTTGTGCGGTCCGCACTGGTAGGTGAGCATGGGCCCCAGGGGTTTCTCTATAAATAGACCCAAAGGACCCCCTTTTACCCTTTTCGCAAAATCGAACCTCAGAGCTATTATTTACTGTTCATCCCTTGCATCTTGATAGTAATTCTTACTTGACATTGATTAGTTGCACTTCATCTCTATATCTGGTAACATTTCACTCAATCCTTCTTTGTTTAATTGTATAATTTCATTTTATTTTCATTTTTCTTAACTTATCGTTCTTCTTCTTCTTCTTCCCGTAATTAGTTCAATTTTTAGGTTAGTTTAGTTTAAATGATGATTCATGTGGACTTAATGAGTATAATGGACTGGGAAAACATTTAGGAACCCTAATTAGGTAAAAATTTGGACTTACAAGCAAAATCTGATGAACCCTAACTCAGTGCCGATTTTGGGCACCCAGTGCGGTCCACGATACCATTTTGTGCGGACCGCACTGAAGAATCCTGATAAAATCTGAACTTTGGGCAGTGCGGTCGCGGTACATTTTGTGCGATCCACACTGCCTAGATACACAGAGTGGGTAGTCTGACCCCTACTGCGATTGTTTTTATGCGGTCCGCGGTGACCCTAGTGCGACTGCGGTTGATTTTGTACGGGCCGCACTGGTGAGATTGAGAAACTATGTTTTTGGAACCCCATATACCTGTGCGGACTGCGGTCATCTTTGCGCGGTCCGCGGTGGCCTCAGTGCGGTCGCACTACCATTTTGTGCGGTCCGCACTTGGCCACTCCTGCAATATTATCATTTGTCTGCAATACTATTTTTTGTGAACCCACTGATACTAACAAGTTATTTGAATTGTGTTTGCAGACAATGGTTAAACAACGAGGAGGAAAAGGATCAAAACAACCCGGGAGAGATGAATCCTCCGGGGGGGTGGGGCAAAGGAAAGAAGATGCTCAAACTCAATCCCCAAGCTCGGGAAAACATAAAAAGGACCAGAAAAATAATCAAAGCTACAGACAGAGCTGCTTCCCATTCCTCAAGAAGTGAGTATCAACCGTCAAGGGATATTTCTTCAGACTCCGTGCCAGAATACATGGAACACTGGCCGGAGAGACCTAGACTATGAGACACCCCTCCACCATTACCCACTGTCCAAGCACCAACTAATGTCATTTCTGAGTCTTCTGAGGGCTCAACAACCGGTAGTGAGGAGTACTCCACCTTCCCCATAGCTTCATTATCTGGGGAGGGTGCAGACGGAGGTGAGGATGAGGTACAAGGGGATGAGGAGATAGCCTCGGGTGGTGAGCCTCAGGTGGGAGACATTGCCCGAACTAGAAAGCCCGATGTTTGGGAGGATAGGTTTGTGAGTCAGGTGGCGTACCACAAGTTTAGGGAGTGGTGTCCGGTGAGAAAGTTGATACCGGAGCGGAGTTTCATTGATAGAGATCTATTACCCCATAACCCTGATGTACAAAGACAATTTAGGACTAGAGTGGGCTGGGAACACTTTATGGATAAATGTATAGATGCCAACGAACACATGGTCAAGGAGTTTCACTGCAATGTACCCACATCCAAAAGGGCTCCACAGTGACCAAGGTTCGTAACAAGACAGTGTTGTTTGAAGGGAAATACCTAAACGAATACTTGGGCTTCAATGAAGAGGACGAGACTTTATATATGGCGAAGTTAGAGATGGGCGAGAAGGTCCGTCCATGGTTAGCTCAGTACTTGGCAATCCCATGTACCATTCTTGATTGGTTGACAGCTGGGGTCAAAATATTGCAGAGGACCTTAAACTTTGAAGTGAGGGGTTGGGAGACGTTTGTTTGCAGCCGGTTGGATCCTACTACGCATGACCAGACCCTTCCTCTCTACTAGGGTGTATTGGTTGCTTCGGTTATGGCGGGATAACCCATAAATGTGGGGAATGTGATATTTCGCATTATCTCGTTAGTGGGAGTAGAGAATGACCAGAACTACCCTTTCCCTAGCACCCTCACTATGTACTTTCGGGACTTACAGGTGGACAAGAATCCCTATGACGTCAAGGTTAAGGCGACAACCCTGTTCTCCTGGTATAGCTTGAAGGGGAATGACAATCCCAAGGACAAAAATTACAAAGCCCCTACTTCTGCCCCAACTGGCCAGTCTAAAGAGCCAGTTGTGGTAGAGGTTCCCTCTGAGCCTGCCTCCACTTCTGGTGAGATGCCTCTCGGACCTTCCACATCTTCAGCCATTCCTCCTGGCCCTTCCACATCAGCAGGCTCGGAGATCCCATCTTCCCGGGCCCATCCTATCACTGCCCACCGACTGAGTCAGATGCTTCAGAGTATCAACAACTGGATGTATACTGCTTCATCCAAGTTGTCCACCTTGACCACCACTATTGCAGCTCAGTCGGCACCTCAGCCAGCACAGGTCCTACAATCGATAGAGGATACTTTGAAGGAAATTCTTGAGAACCAGAAGAAAATCCTCACTACTCAAGATGCATTGGCAAAGGCAGTTGATTCGCATAGCAAGGCTCTCAAGGAGCTTGCTAAGGAGCATAAGAAGTTGCGAAAGACACGGGCCTCCAAGGAGTCCGTAAAGGAGCTGCGGGAAGATGTTAACAAGTTGAAGGCAGACCGGCTGCCTTTAGACCTATTATTTGAGGACCCAGTTCTAGAAGCTGAGCCACAGCCAGAGCAGTCACATCGGCCTCCGAAGAGGAGGAAGATTCCTAGAGTAGATGACGCCGTCATCCAGTTGGCGGACCCACCGTAGGCTTCCTCTAGTCAGCCACAGGATGTACCAGTTCCAGAGCTTTTCCAGGTCCAGGCCTAGGTCCCAGTAGTAGCGGAGCAAACCACCAGGAACCAGTCTGAGATTCCCGAGCACACAGAGGACCCAGGGACCACCCATGATCCTATGCAGACCGAAAGGGTTTAGGGAGTCTTCTATATCCTTTTTCTCTACCTTTTGGTGCTTATTTGGATTAGTTGGCATTGGGGACAATGCCAGCTTTTATTTGAGGGGGTGCGCCCTACATTCTTGGATGACTGTATATATTGATACATTTTATGCTTTCTTGATTTTCATTTGGTCTATATATAATTTTATATTTAGTTACTTTTATCTCACTTTTTATCTTTCCTTGGGTCTGTATATAAAGTTACATCATTGTATATATTCACCCCCCTGTTGTATATTCAAATCCTCGATTGTATATATTAATTCTTATTTCGCAAATTTTTTTCATTTTTAGCTTCTTATTTGTGTTCGTAGCTTTTTGTTTCATTTTGGACATTTTCAATAAGCCTTTGGTTTTCTTAATGCCACGATTCTTTCCAAAGGTGGAGTGTTGTATGAATCGGGTGGCTCTTCCCAATGACGGGTGGCGTGACAACCTTTTTAAGGGTTTTAGTCCATTTTTCTTTTTGTTTTTAGTAGTTTGTAGTTAAGGGTTCCTCAAGCAAAACATCACTTGGGCCTAGCACATTTGCCTTTAATCCCATGGTCAAGGACAAAATGTTGTGTTTAGGATGGTGAAAGTCGCGACCTTGAGACTCTTGTGTTGATCGATAATCATCAAGTGGTTTTTCGGGACCATTGTGTGCTCAAATTGTATCTAAGTTCATTGTGGCCCCCCGATTCTATGTCTTTAGCAATCCTTTAGCTTGTGTGGTGAGAAATCGAATTGTGAGTCCAAATCCCCAGCCATTGATCTAGAACTTGCCCTGAATGTTTGTTGAGGCAAAATCTTAAGTGAAATTTGACTTGAGAAGTGATTATAGGCTCTCCTTGATCCAAATGATAGTTTGAACAATTCCATAGCCTACCAATAATATGATCCCTAGTTAACCCTTTTGAGCCTTAGACCTTTTTCTT
>MU771643.1:79321-95114 GCA_026770625.1 Nicotiana glauca | reverse complement strand
AATAGCAATTATGGCTTTCAGAGCCGGGTCAAAGTCTCGGTCTTCACAAATCATGCCGATTACCGGCCCGTTGTTATGGGCGGGCAAGGGATTATTGGTAACATTCGGGGCTTCTTCATCCCTCAACATTATTTTCCCTTGTTCGATCAAATCCTCCACAGCTTTTTTCAATGTCCAGCAGTTGTCAGTACTGTGCCCTTCAGCCCCTGAATGATAGGCACAATGAACACCTCGTTGATAGGCTGGAGATTCTGGATTCGGCCTGTTTTGGGGAATAGGCTGTAATAGGTTCATCTGGACGAGCTTCGGGAACAAAGTGGAATAGGATTCACCAATTGGTGTAAAATTTGGTCGTCTAGGTGGTTTCCGAGGGCGAAAATTATTTTGTGGTGGTCGGGAATTATGTTGGTTTTGGTAAGGTGACTGGTTTCTCTGGAATAGAGGTGGGTTTCGATTAGCTTGTGGTTGCGGTCTGCCAAAAGGTTGAGCATTCATTATCGCATAAGGTGGAGGAGCATAAGTCACATCTGTGGGAGGGTAATAGTGTTGGGGGGCTCTTTCTGAGAATATGGGTCTAGGAGCCTGATATCTTCTTCCACCCGATGCCGCCATTACTGTTTCTTCCTTCTTCTTGCCCTTAGCCATTCCCCCAGACCCGCCTTGGATGGCTTGAGAGGTTGCCCTTATGGCTGACTGGCTCAAGATTCTGCCTCATTTTAGCCCGTTCTCTACCATTTCTCCGATCTTTATTGCCTCTGCAAAAGTCTTGCCCATAGCGGACATCATGTTTTGAAAATAATCTGCCTCCTGAGCCTGTAGGAAGACAGTGACCATCTCAACCTCATCCATTGGAGATTTCACTCTTGACGCCTGTTCATGCCATTTGATTGCATATTAGCGGAAACTCTCTAAGGGCTTTTTCTTTAAGTTTGCCAAGGAGTTCCTGTCTGGTGCAATGTCTATATTGTATTGAAATTGTCGGACAAAATCTCGGGCAAGGTCATCCCAGATATGCCATCGAGATATGTCCTGATCCATGTACCATTCTGATGCTATACCCACCAAGCTTTCTCCAAAGTAAGCCATTAATAACTCTTCTTTTCCACCAGCCCGGCGCAATTGATTACAATTCTTTTTTAGGTGAGCAATGGGATCGCCATGTCCATCATACTTTTCGAACATTGGCGTCTTAAATCCCATAGGCAGGTGCACGTGAGGGAACATGCACAAATAATTGTAAGAAACACTTTTCTGCCCGCTTAGACCTTGCATATTTTTCAAACTTTGCTCTAAACTCCTCATTCTTTTTGTCATTTCATCCTGCTCTGGGGCTTTAGGGGTCTTTTCCTGCCCTAGTTTGATCTCATATGGTAGTCGAGAGTAAGCATATTGAGGATAGTGAGGAGGGTCGGCCTGAAAAACTGGATTCTGAAATGTGAAGACCGAAGGGTCAAAAGCATGGTTTGGTATTGATGGTTGCAGAAGATGGTGGAGCTGTAAAGATGTTGGGAGCAATTCCAGATGGGAACACTTGGGGGTGATCCTCAGAGGGTGTTCCGAAAAAGTTACCAGTCATGGTAGGTTGATTCAGAGGAATATTTGGGCGACTGATTGGGACACTAGTAACCCCTCCAGATCTTGGGAACAACTCTGGGAATCCAGGGATATTGCTTGGGGGTTCCTTCTCGTTGTTCCAAGCATCCCACATTTCCATCAAACGTAAGCGCAAGATCCTATTTTCTTCAACTGTATAGGATTCAGAGGTCGGGATCCCAGAGATTGGGCTATCTTCAGGTATGGGGACTGCATGCAAGGTCATTTCCGATGACATCTCTGTTTTTCCTTTGGATCTGGTGAAGTATCGATGCGAGGCCAGATCACCACAAACCAACCATGGTTTCTAAAATACTCAGCTGGATTAACAACAGCAAATGGTTAGTATGAAAAAAGTAATAGATAAGTAACTGCACATTGAAGTGTGATACACCTATACAGTTAAATGGATATTTACATGTTTGCTTCGGTTGCATGCGTCATCCCGGCTTTTCTTCTTATTCCTTCCTCTTTGTTTTGTTTTCTTTCAATTTTTCTTTCTTGCTTCTTTATTCTCATTTTTTGCTTTTTCTTTTCTGTGGCCAGGGTTTTTCTCTCAATGCCTTATTTTCTTCCTTTGTGTTTCTTTTCTGGTGTTGTTTTTCTTTTATTTATTTCCTCGTATTTTCTTTTCTCTCTCTCTCAGGATTACGGTCGAATCTTATGTAGATTTCCTACATATCATGGCCCCGCATGAATCAGACCAAGCGTAGTTCTTGCAAATAAATGCAAAAACAAGAAATAATTTTTTGGGAATTTTTGATTTTTCATTGATAACAATTGCGGTTACAAAAGCTACATAGACTATTTGTTTTTATTTTCTTGCAAAAGGAAATTACAAAAATAGACTCAAAAGCAAAATACAGACTCAATTAACTAAGAGTACATCAATGCTTCAAATCCTGGGGCTCGCAGAGCATCGTTCGGCATTGCCGCTGGCCTTCGTGCGAGACCCCTTTGTAACTGATCTAAATCATTCATGACTTGGCGAACAAATATCATCACTGAGGCAAAGAACGCAGTACGACCCATCCGCTCTCCAGCCTGACACTTCATGACAATATAATGGGCAATGTTTCTGATCATTTCTCTGATTCGACCCTTTTCTTGGAGGAGTCGGCTTATTTGTTGTGTACGAGCTTCTAGCACCTGTGTGTCCTGGAAGTGCAAATCTTGTAGCAGTTTAATTTATTTTTCCATCTCTGTAATTAACCTATGACACTGGTTCATCTCGACTTGGAATTCTTTATACCGCTGGGCTGTCTTTTCTTCCATAGTATTCATTTTTCCTTTCATCTTGGCGATCGTCCCCTCGTAGTTTCTTTTCATTTGCTTCACATATTGGGCTCTCTCCTCAGTCTTTTTGGCCCACTGCGCCTGAAGTCTTGCCATATTTCCCTCGGATTTTTCTAGTTCTTCTTGGCAATCCGAAATTTGTTTCCTTAACCCTTTTATTAACCTCTCATCAGATAGACTTCTCACTTTATTCCGGGCATCTATTTTTATTTGTCTAATTTGAGCTTTGAGCGCTTCATTTTCCTGAGCTAATTTCTTCTTATCGCCCTCGTCGTCCGCAGCCTACACACTTTTATCGAATTGGAGGTCCCGGACCTGTTGCTCTAACCGCCCTATTTTAGCTCGGTACTCCTTCCCCTTTGCTTGCCAATCCCTTTGAACTTGGACCCCATCCGTAAATTACAGCATGTGCGGTCTTTTAGCGGGTCTTTCTGGGATTTGAAATCTTTTGCCAAACCATGTCAAATACTTAGGATCTACCTCGTCTCTGGCTTGGTCTTGTATTATGGTTTTTGGCTCAAGGAACCGGCACTCATTCCATATTTTTCGAATTCTCCCTTCAGGAAATGCAGCCTTCGGACCCAACTCAATGACTTGCTCGCTCAGGTCTTCATCATTATGCACTGTTTGGAATCTTCCAAATTGTCGCAAAACCCGGTAAGGAGCATAAGGCTGTATACTTCGGATACCCATCAAAAGAATATAGGGGACCTCTGCTGATGTATATATAGCTTCAGTAGCGGGAAGCCAACCATAAGCCCATTCGACTTTATCTGCGGTCAAGGATCTTAAGCATGATGACCAGGCTTCAGTACTTTCAGGGAACTCAATACCTGTCACCCGGGTTCCAAATTCTGCAATACAACTCAACCCAGTTAAGCCGTAGTTCATATAGCCTGTGCGGTGACAGAGGTGTTCTTGCATCCACAGCTATAAGAGCAAATTGCAACCTTGAAAGAATTTCTCGCCTTCACGACATTTGGTCAGAGCTCGGTACATTTCTGCTACAATCAGAGGCACCACTATGCTGGTAGGTTTTTTCATGGCAACATCTAGCATCCCTACCAGGCCGAGGTCTATATGACCATCTTTTCTCGGACAAACCACCACTCCCAAAAAGGCCACCATAAAGGCTAATCCCCGTCGAGCTTCCTATTTGTCTTTATTTCCGGCATGTGTCAAGCCGGTGTTGGGCTCCTCAAAACCTTTTGGGTTATTATACCGGTGATATAGGAAATGCAATGTACAGTACCTTTCTGCCAGATGCGGGTCTTGAATATCCCGGCTAATGTTCAGCAAATCCAAAAACCTATGAATGGTTATCGGTCATGGTGTCAGTGGGTATCTGCCTCGAAGGTTCCCGTTGAGGCCCGCATATCCCGCAATCTCCTCTAAAGTAGGTGTGAGTTCAAAGTCTGAAAACCGGAATATGTTACGGGTCGGGTCCCAAAATGGTATTAGTGCCTCAATGATATTTTTCCTCGGTTTGATGTTCAGTAGATCAACTAGACCGCCCAAAATTTTAACCTCGGTATCTTTGCTTCCTTTTCCTATATCATGCCACCACATATGAAGTTTTAAGGGGATCTCACTCAGGACTGAGAAGGTCTCGATGTTACTTGAAGTCATCCTGCACGCTTATTTAAAAAAAAAGAATTTTAATGACTTATTTTACAAACTGGCTATTTTTACAAAATGCTTTATTTAATCAAAACAAGGATTTGGTTTTGCGAATACGGCCTTTCAGCACTTCTGAGGGGAAGATTTTAAGGTTGTGCTCGCAAACCATTTAAAATGACTCAGGGTGGCTGTTCTTGCAAAAATAGCCTTCCGGCGCCCTTTTGGGGACATTAGGCTTATTTTAACAAGAATGGCATCACCCGACTTATTTATGACAAAATTTAAAATTTTGACATTTTTTGGCTATTTTTTTTTTTTTTTTTGCAAAAGGGTGGTTGGACCCGATGAGGGTTTCCTACGTATCTCACATCCGGTGAGAATCAAACTAGCGTAGTTCGGAAAGATTTGCCAAGACCAAAACTACTTTGAACAACAAATGTCTGTCTATTTTTTTTCAAATATTTTTCTCTTTTTCTTTGTTTTTTTTTCCTTCTATTTTTCAAAAATCCGACAGCATTTCGGTACTAGTTGGGCATTGGTTTTTCTTTTTCAAACAAATGATTACCTTCACTTAGTCCTAACACTGCTATTTTTATAATTTTTCACTCATTTAAACAAACCGGTCAACATGCAAAACCGAGCAAATAAATGCGCAAGTAGCACGTAAGATGCATCAGGATGGTCAATTCATTTCAGGTCACCTGTCCTAGACGAACCCAACCCCTGTGTTGAGTCCCCTAAGTCAAATGCACATGATGCAAACAAACATCCTACTAGGGATGAGGCTTTGTTCTTCTAGGTTTAAACCCTAGGTTTATTGGTCTAGACTTGGCTTACCCGAGCGGACAACTCGAGCCAAAGGGGAGGCAGCGTACCGGGGATACAGAAGCTCCGCCGGCTTTGCAACTTATACAACCTCGTTCTAAATTGGGAAAGACTCTAAACAGAAGAGAAGCTACACGAAGTGCACCCTTCTCCATGATGTAGAAGACTCAGAGAGAGAAAGGGATTCACGACAGTTTATATATACAATTTCAACAAATATCAAAGCAGTAAAACATTTAGCACATATAGTATGGAACATGTAAAAAAATCAGATAAAGCCAAATATAACAATTAACTAAGCTCGAATTCTTGAACCCTAAATCGAAATTCTGGGTTCGTATCCCCAGCAGAGTCGCCAGAGCTGTCACACCTCCTTTTTTACACACCTATCCCGAAGGATAAACGTATAAGGAGTTTTTCCATTTAAAGTGATATTATTCGAATTGGGATTATTTATTTATTTTTAAGAGTCGCCACTTGGGATAGGATTGGCTTTTGGTGTCTCAAGTCACCGGTTTAATTAAATCCCAAATCGAGGAAAATTGTTGACTTCCCAATTGGAGTCTGCGAACCAGAAATTCTGAATAAGGAATTCTGTTGATCCGAGGGAAGGTGTTAGGCACCCCCGGATCCCGTGGTTCTAGCACTATCACTTAAATTATTATAAATGACTAAAAATCTAATTTTTATATATGTTCAAACCTATAGTGCAATTTTATAATTATTAATCGCTTTTAATTATTTTTTACGAAAGTGAACGTCGTTTAAAAATGTATTTTCGGATCACGTCACATGAAATGCACTCGGATCCTCGACACATTCTTATGCAACATTTTCGGATTTGGATTTGGGTTGCATGAAATACACACCCGTATTTACGAAGGTAAAATTATTAAAAAAAATGCGCCTCAAGCGACTAACGGGTCATTATCTTTGTGGGAGGCCATGAAAATTCTCTAAATGGCACGTCCCGAATGCTAAGTATTTTTTAATTAAGTAATTAATGAGGGCCTCACAATTTGTACATTTTATTCGGCGAGGCTCGTCTCAACTTTTTATTTAAAGTTCAATCCTAAAGTGACTACGATTTCTATTTATTTGTCTCTAAAATAAAAGAAAATCCTAATTAATTAATAATAGAATTCGAGTTTCAAGTTCAAGTCCGGTCCCAAACAAAAGGACGGACCTTTTAGCTTGGGACCCGCTGCTTAACTCAAAACCAAAACTTATTATGCTTAAAGCTTAAATTGAATTCTTTGAACCAAGCCCGAATTATTGGCTTATGGAATTGGGTTTGCACAAAGAGCCCAATCACCATTTTTCCTTCGGCTGTGCGCGTCACACATATCGAGTCTGGGTGAAAGCACTCCAAATTTCCAACTGACAGTCTACACTCACAGGGCTTGCATATGCCTAGGTTTGGGCTGTTAACACTGTGACTGAGCCCAAGTCTCAGTCTATGTGGCTTGAGTTCTTCACCAATTAAATTAACAGGCCATGATCTGGGCCTTCAACTGGCCAATATGGCCCAAACTATTAATCCCAAGAAATGTGCAACAGAATGCCAAGCCACAAATACCAGGAGACGAATTTCAAAGACACTGATTACTACTTCAATTATCACTAGTAGATTACCTAAAAATGTTTACCAACAATTAATCACATACTATATGACTTAGAACCAATTTGAACCACACTGGAGCATTAGGAAACGACTACAACGTGCTTTTAAACCATGATTTGATAATATAATACACCTTAATTACCTTGCATTTACACAGGTGATTGAACCTGTTACCAAATAACTATATACCTCATGAAACCATCACAAATCCAAAACTGCATAGAAAAAAAAGCTTAAACTAGTTGAAACTAATGATTGATTTCTAACTCATATCACGACATTTTGAAGACTCTATGCTAAACAGGCGACTTGAACAATTATCAGATACAAAGTTCTTAAGCTAATGAAGAGTCAAATGCAAAATAACAGTCAAAACAGTCCACCTTAACTCAAAACACTGTCAATTAATAGTTCAACATCAGTTCTCATTCATAAAAGTTCTAGCAAACTAAATTAACAGCATTATTGATTAAACTACATGAATCCACATGAACAAACATTTCATTCTAGTGCTTCACTTTACAGCTTCATCACATAGGATCAGAATGTGTACCTGGAATTGAATAAAAGAGGAAGAGAAGAGATCAGTTCAAACAATAGCGAGCAACAACAAAGTAGTACTCAACAACCCAGAAAAACAGAATGAATAGCCCAGGAACACTTTAAATCAAGCAGGATTGCAGATTTGACCCCAAACAATCAACTAGATGACCTTAAGAGGTTTCGATCAACTAAAATCCAAGTAGAAGCAATACAAATGAGTTGTTCCTGATCTGAAGCTCAATGAACTAGTGATTTATGGATTTACTGAAGTTTTATTGTTTTTGGATTTTGTGCTATCAATTTCGAAAAAAAATCTATTCTGAATTTTTGAAGAGAGAATTGGAGAGGAAAAATCTGGAGGTCACAAACTTTGAAATCTTCAGGGGTGTGTAACTTGTTAGTGAAGGCATTGGGGTTGCCTTTTATAAGCAACAAATAGGGTAGAATGTTCTAGATGGTACTCACACATTTTTCCTCCTTTTAACTTCAGATTTCACCTATTAGTCCCTTCAATTTCTGACTTGTTTATCAAGTTACTGTCCTAAATTTATTAAAATCTATACTAAAGTCCTATTCTAGAAGATTCTATACCCATTATAATTCCTATACTACCCTCACTTCATTTCACTATTTACCAAACCTAATTAAATTGCCCTTTTCCATTGCCTCAACTACCCTTTTTACATCCCGGAATTACTGTCCCAACCCAAACCCACCAATTAACCCCAGTTCTTGTCCTTAACTAAGACTAATTCAGCTATAACCAATTCAACAAATAATCCAAAATCAGGACAAGACACAAAATCAGAAATAGGAAATTCAAAACCAACTAAATTCTATTTTAATTAACACCAGTGAGAAAAATTAACATTCTTAACCTATTACCAATGAATTAAGCTAATTTATTATTCAAGTTTAAAAAACATAACTGCCCTAGTCAGAATATAAAGCAAATCAAATTACATGCAATTACCTAATTAAACTAATGACTAACGTGAATCATTTTAATACTTGAATTATTTACTAATCGTAATCAAACCAAAATCAGAAAAAGGAAAGGAAACAAATAAATAGAAATAAAACGAACTAAATTTAACTAGGATAGAACTTACAATTGCAAAGAAAGCTCCAGTCCGGCCTTTGTTGAGAGAATCTTTCAAGATTCTTGACACGTAACATCCCTAATCGTGTGTTTTCAAAAGAAAACACATGATTAGGGATGCCTCGGTCAAAAATCTTGAAGATTAGAAATTAGGGTTCTTGGTCAGAAATTTTTAAAATGAATATTTGAGGAATTCCAGGCAGATTCGAAGCAAATGGGTATGGTGGTTAGGTAGAGGAGGCTCAGTTGGTGGCATGGTGTAAATTTGGGGTCGTTTGGCATAACTTGTGTTTTGGCCGGATTTTAAATCCAAAATTCGAGATGAACGCTAAGATTTGAGGAATGGGACTTAGGGATTTGGAACGAGGAGGGGATGAGGATTCAATGGTGTACTTTTGGAGTCATTTGGCATAGGTGACAAACTGGCCGGAAAACTTCAAACGGATATTCGAGGAGTTGGGGCAAGATTCGAGGGATAGGAATACGGGGAACAGAAAGAGGATGGTATGGGGAATCGACGGTGTTAATCTGGGGGTTGTTGGCATGGGTGGTGTTCGCCGGCGGTAGGGTTCCGGCGACTCGA
Organism: Nicotiana glauca; assembly: GCA_026770625.1. Classification (NCBI taxonomy): domain Eukaryota; kingdom Viridiplantae; phylum Streptophyta; class Magnoliopsida; order Solanales; family Solanaceae; genus Nicotiana; species Nicotiana glauca. The sequence goes on along the minus strand of MU771643.1, from coordinate 85,928 downwards.
TTTTTTGCATATTCGAACTGATTGGGTGGGATTTGAAGGGAGAGGGTTTGGGATTCTGAAAGAGGAGGGTGTGGGGAAGCTGGGGTGTAATTTTCAGGGTGTTTGGAGACTTGCCGCCGGCGGAGGCGATTTCCGGCCGGCGGAGATGTGGTGGGGCACGGTGGTCGACGGGGTAGGGGTACAAGGAAGAGACTCTTGTCTCTAAGATTTGTATTGATTTATTACATTTTTATGTAATTACACTCAAGAATTCTGGACCGTTTGATCAAAGGGTATGAACGGTCGTGATTGCTCGACGCCAAAACGACGTCGTTTTGATTCCATTGGGGCAGGCCGGGTTAGAGACTAGATTGGGCCTGGACATGGGATGATTTAATACTGGGCTCAATTCATCAGCCCTTTTCTTTTAATCTTCTTTTTTATTCATTTTGTTTTCTTTTTGTACTCATTTTCATTTTGTATTTTTTTTGTATTTTTTTATTTTGTATTTTTTTTGATTTTATAAAAATATAAAAATTAAAACAAAGACCTAATATAATCCAAAATTAAACTATTTAACTCCTAAAAATTATTTAAAATTCTATTTAAAGATAAATGCAATAATTAACAATTAAAAATGCAAAGAAACTATTTTTTTTTTTATTTTCTTTAAATTTTGTTCTAAAGATAATCATGGGGATCCTCAGAAGATGTACCGCTAAAAGTAGTAGTGAAGAGCTTGGTGAACTTGTCCAGTCTCCATAAAGTGTCGGCAGACATAGCTGCTCCATCACCGGTCTGAGCTACCACACCCGGCTGAACTACTGGAGCCTGAAATTGGGGAACTACCGGCTCCGGAGCGCGAGTAGCAAGAGTCTGGGCTCCTCCTCCAACCTGAGAGACGGCTAGTGCTACAGGAAGCAAGCATGCCTGGGTGACACCCTCCATAAGGCCCACTAGATGGACCAGAGCATCCTGGAATACTAGGGTAGCAATAAACCCCTCTAGGACCCGAGCTGGGCCTACCGGAGCTGCTGGGGCCGGAACCTCATCGTCAAAATCAACCTGAGGATCCGCTGCTAGTGCTGCTGCTCTGGGTTGAGCTCTGCCTCGACCTCTAGCACGGCCTGGGCCTCACCCTCTGCCCCTCGTAGAAGTTGCTGCTGGGGGCTCGGGCTGCTGATCGGTGGATGAGGAAGCACGTGTTCTCTCCATCTGCGAAAGAACATAGTAGAAATTCAATTAGCGTTGAGAAACCAAAACACACGACAGGGAAAGAAAAGATGGGAAATTTTCCTAACTCTGTAGCCTCTGGGGATAAATACAGACGTCTTCGTATCGATCCCTTAGACTCTACTAAGCTTGTCTGTGAACTGTGAGACCCATGTAACCTACAGCTCTGATACCAACTTGTCACGAACCGAATTTTCTACCCTCGGAAGTCGTGATGGCGCCTACTAATGTGAGCTAGGCAAGCCAATTATTAGAACAATTTACCTTTTTATCCATTTTATAGTCTTTAACAATTTTGAAATAATAACTTTTAAACAACGGAATTTAACATAAGCGGAAGAAAGGAACAATAAACTATCTGAACATGAATATCTAATACAACTGCTTGAGTCTCGACTACCTAAAATTGGTGTCACAGTTTCACAGATGGTCTAAGAATACTACAAATAAAGTGTCTGAAAGAAATAAATACAACATTGTCTCTAGAAGTGCATGAAAGAAATAAGAATAGTAGATAGAAGGAGACGCCAAGTCCTGCGGACGCCTGCAGGACTACCTCGTGTGGCCTGATGATCAAGAATCAACAATCTCACTTCGGTCCGAAGTCCACAATACTAGGGTCTGCACAAAAGAGTGCAGAGTGTTGTATCAGCACAACCGACCCTATGTGCTGGTAAGTGCCTAGCCTAACCTCGGCGAAGTAGTGACGAGGCTAGGACCAGACTACCAAATAAACTTGTGCAGTTATATAATATATAGCAGAAAGTAAACAAGTAAAGATGGGAGGGGAAAACATGCTTCGGGGAATAACAGGTAACAACAAAATATCAAGAGAATTATAAGGGAACCAAAAATCCAACTACTAACAAGGAAAAGGAAAATAAAGGCAGGTTTCACTTTCTTTTCACATCTTGTTGCAGGCGTGTCACCCGCTCCCATTTCATGTATCTCGTGGCAGACGTGCCACCCGCTCCCATTTTATCATATCTTGTGGTAGGCGTACCACCCGCTCCCATTTCATTATATCTTGTGGTAGGCAGACCACCCGCTCCCTTCAATTATCTTGTGATAGGCGTGCCACCCATTCCCATTTTAATATATCTTGTGGTAGGCGTACCACCCGCTCCCATTTCATTATATCTTGTGGCATATGTGCCACCCATTTCCATTTCAATATATCTAGTGGTGGGCGTACCAGCCACTCCCATTTTATTATATCTTGTGATAGGCGTACCACCCGCTCCCATTTTAATTATCATGTGGCAGGCGTGCCACCCGTTCCCATTTCAATATATCTTGTGGTATGCGTACTACCCACTCCCATTTCATTTCAACAACAACCACAAAGAATCCCGGCAAGGGAACAATAATATTTCAATAAAATCCCTACAAGGGAACAATATTATTTCAATAACATGTGAAGTGCAATAATTCACAATGGTGTCATATCAATTATAATACAAGACTCACGGGCACGCTTGACACCGACGTATAGATACTCGTCACCATGTCTATACGTCGTACTCCACACTTAGCACGTACCAAATAAGACACGACTCCTAATCCCTCAAGCTAAGGTTAGACCAAATACTTACCTCGAACTTCCACGGCCAACTCAAGCCTCGAACACCGCCTTCCCTTTCGAATTTGGCTCTAAATCAATCGTATCTATACATAATCGACTTAATAACATCAATAAATGCTAAACAATCCAATTTCAGTACTTAATTATAGCTTTCTAATCATTCTTCCCAAAAAGTCAAAAATCGCCCCGGGGCCTGCTTGGTCAAAATACGAGGTTCGGACCAAAACCCGATCACCCATGAACCCATGAGCCCATGAGCCCGAATATATAATATGTTTTGAAATCCGATCCCAAAATGAGGTCAAATTCCCAAATAATCAAAAAGCCCTAACTCTACCCAAATTCCTAATTTACCCTTAATCACATATTTTGGGCCTAGAAATCTAGTGGGTGTTGATAAAAATGGAAGAAAACAAGTCAAAGATTACTTATCCAAGAGGTTATGGTGAAGAAGTTCTTAAAAAATCGCCCAAGACTTGTGGAGAAGAAGAAGTTTGTGAAAAAATGGGTTAAATCCCGTAATGCATTCTGTTTTTGGAACTTAAAATGACTGGGCGAATTTGGTCATTGCGTTCACCATGAGTTAGGCCTGATAGACCTTCGCGTTCGCGAAAGATGGCTCACATTCATGGAGAAGTAACTCCTTGAGCCTTCGCGTCCGCGTCTAGGTGGTCGCGTTCGCGTAGGTATAATTTTCCCTTTCCCCTGACCAGGCCACAAGCCTTTGCATTCGCGATACCAGGCCCGCGTTCGCGAAGGGTAGACCCACAATACTTCGCGTTCGCAACCTGGGTCTCACGTTCGCGTAGAAGGAATTTTCCTTCAGCACAATTAACTCACCGCGTTTGCAAGGGTCCTCCGCGAACGCGAAGAATAAAACACTAGCATACCAACAACTAAAAAACCTGCAACTTTTTAAGAGTTTAAAACCTTCCAAAACTCACTCGAGTCATCCGGCTCCAAACCAAACATACGTACTAATTCAAAAATATCATATGAACTTATCCGTGCGGTCAAATCGCCAAAATAACATCATTAACATCGAATTAAACCTCAAGATTAATGAATTATTTCAAAACTTCTTAAAATATCAATTTTTGCATTTAAGGTCTGAATCCCGTCAAACGGATTTCGTTTCATACCAAACTTCACAGAATTATCTTAAAGCACATATAAGACATGTACCAGGCACCGGAACCAAAAATACGGGCTCGATACCAACATGTTCTAATCAAAATTCATTTCCAAATCCTTTAAACAATTTTAGAAAAATAATTTTCTTTAAAAATTCATTTCTCGGGCTTGTGACCTCGGAATTCGATTCCAGGCATACACCCAAGTCCCATATTTTCTTACGAATCCTCCGGGACCGTCAGATTACGGGTCCGGATCCGCTTACCCAAAAAGTTGACCGAAGTCAAATTAATTCATTTTATAGCCAATATTTATTATTTTTCATAGATTTTTACATATAAATTTTCCGACTACGCGTCCGGACTGTACATACAAATCGAAGCGATGCTAAAAGATTTTTAAGGCCTCGGAATACAAAATTCAATTTAAAAGTAAGTGATGACTTTTTGGGGTCATCACACACATACTATCTTTTGCACCGATAACAGAGCTTCTTCGATGAATTTTACCCTATTCTCAAGCTTCCAGAAATTAGTAGTGCTTACCATCTTTTTAAATATTTATTTTATGAATTAAATTGTTCGGTTAAGCTTCTAGGAAACATTAAATTATTCTTAGCCGCAGAGGAAGCTTTTCTATACAAAATTTTTAATTACTTCTTGGAAAACAAAAATAGAAAAAGAAATTCAAGACAATTAGAAAAATAATTTATTATCACACTATCCCTCCTTAATTTAACATTTCTATCTCTTACAGTTTGACAAGAGGAGTTGCTCTGATGGCAAACAACTTCCACTTCCAACCGAAAGGTTGTGAGTTCGAGTCTAACCCACTAAGCCAGATTATACTGGGTTATTGTTGTTGTTGTTGTATCTCGGGAGAAATTTTAAAATAGCCAGATTTACAACTGGTCATTCAAAAATAGCACAGTTTCAAAAGTAATCGAAATTTAGCCACTTTTCATGTAAAGATAAATCTGAACGAAAACATTGTTCAAAATTCGAAAAATACGCCCACATATTATACGGGAGTTCCAGCATAAGTATGCTTGAACTCCCACATATTATACGGGAGTTTCAGGATAACTATGCTGGAACTCCCGTATAATATGTGGGAGTTCAAGTATAATTGTGCTGGAACTCCCGCATAATATACTAGAGTTCCAACAAGTATAAATGTCCAATGTAATATACTGAGTTTTGAGCATCGGTGCTCCAGTCTCCCGGATATTATACAGGAGTCAGCAAAGTATACCGGTCCAGCATAATATGCTGGAGTTCGTACACAAATATACCGAACTCCCGTATATTATACGGGACTGGTCTTTGTTGCAGCAAAATAGTGGCTATTTTTTATTGACTTGGTAAACGCTGGCTATTTTTGATTGATCAGTGCGAAAACTGGCTATACCATGCTATTTTGACTTGTATCTCTTACACTTTATTTTTTTGGCCCATTTCTGAGACGCTGAAATAAATCAACATTTAAAATACTTTATCTGCCTAATTTTTTAAAATTATACCGTAGCCCAGTACAACCTAAGTAATTTAAAAATAATGTAGAAGTTTAAATTTTTTTTAAATAAAATATCCCTATCAATAATATGTATTTACTAAATTACCCCTTTATAGATCGAAAAGGGAAATTATCTATATGAACGTTGGGTTCATCTCTTCATTATGTTTCCAATCCTTTTTTCTCGTGAATCACCAAATTTCAATTAAAAGAGGAAATATTTTTAATCAAATATGATTGAAAATTTTAATCAAAAAGGGTGAAAGATTTTTCTCCCTCAACTTATTTTTAAAAACCAAACTCCTCCTCCAACTTTAAATACTAAACATTCACCTCCTCTTATTATATGCAATGTATATTTTTCCTTGATATTTTCAATTCCACTTTATGTTATAATATTTTTAATATCATATGAGATATATTGGTATTTTACTTATAACGTAATTTATGTTATATCGTATTACAAATTTTATAATTTAAGCTCTTTAAATTACAAGTAGAATAATTCTTTTATAAGTTTGTTGCAAAATTTATATATTGTTACTTTTAAATAATATTATTTTAATATTATATGCATTAAGTCGTATATTTAAGTTTCACGTTGTACTTTTTTTCTCTATTATGTATATAGAATTTGAACTTTTTTTAATTAATAAAATATTTCCTAAATTATAATTTTAAAAAGCATAAATATGTAATTTTTAGATTTTGAAAATTTATTCTAAAATATGCTTCTATTTTTAGTATTTTTTGGTATTAAGTGTATTGAGTATATATTTATAAAGTTTCCACTCACTTTTATTCTCAATATAAATAATATTTTGAGTTATAATTGATATTGATAAACTTATTGTTATAAGAAAACTATTTTTACAACACTTAGTTTTCATTATTCAATTTCATTAACTTATACATGATTGATCACCATTTCTCATTTTTTTTATTTAAAGAAATTATTTATTTATTTTATACATAATAATTATATAACATGAATTTTTTAAATAAAAAATAATATTGAAAACGTATTTAAAAAAAAAGACAAAACGTTGATAAGGTTAAGAGTTAATTAAAATAGGAATTTGAAAAATTCAATAAAGATATAAGGTGGAAAATTCAAATATTTTTCATTCAAGTACTAATCTTGTCTCTCTAATCTCTACA
>MU771643.1:52130-78850 GCA_026770625.1 Nicotiana glauca | reverse complement strand
AAAAAAAAAAAAAAAAAAAAAAAAAAAAAAAAAAAAAAAAAAAAAAAAAAAAAAAAAAAAAAAAAAAAAAAAAAAAAAAAAAAAAAACAAAAAAAACTTTTAGAGCTAAAGCAAAAAGAGGACACGTAGCATTCCAAAACCGCATGCAACCTAACACGTATACATTTTAATCCAGCACCACCTCACTACGTGGGAATTATTCAAACTTCCTTATAAAAAAAACCATTCCTCCTATTTCCTTGCTACTAAGTACTAACTTCCATTCCTTATCCAATACTTTTGTCTTCGTATCCAGATTAAAAAAAAAGAAAGGAGAAAAAGAAATGATGAATTTTTTGGCTATTTCTCTGGTATTAACCACACTTGTTACAGCCGGATTTTTCAATCCGAATCCAGAAAATAACAAGAAAAAAGATGATGTTATTTTAAAAGAAGGCCCAAGAGTTGTAGTTGTTGAATTTGATAAAGAAGATGGCACAAAAGTCTTAATTTCTCCACAACAAGAAGCTGAAATTCCAAAAGGAAAATCAGGGTATGTTTCTGATCTCAAAGACAAATTATATGAAAAAGTAGAAGAAGCATCTTCTGTTCTACCAAATATTGGTCAAGGAATTTCAAGTCCATATGTAAATCAAGAAAATGGTGAAATTGTTACTAAGCCTAGTGCTAAAGATGTAGTTTGTGATGCATTTGGTAAATGCAAAGAAAAAATTGCTAGTGCTTTGGGTAAAACCAAAGATAAGGTTTCAGAAAAAGCACATGAAACGGTTGATAAAGTTGATGAAGTTAAAGAAGGAGCAAAAGGGGCTGCTGAGAAAGTGAAAGAAAGTGTTAAAGATGCATATAGTGAAGCCACAGATAAAGCAAAAGAGAAAATTGATGAAGTTAAAGAAAAAACAAAGGATGTAATTGACACAACAAAGAGAAAAAAGGGTGAAGTGGAGAGAGAATTAGAGGAGAAATCAAAACAAGTGAAAGAATCAGTGAAAGAAGGTGTAAAAAAGGTTAAAGAAGAAGGGAAAAAGGAGTTGAAAGATATACTCGAGCGAGGACGAGAATTCTTCTATGATGTATTTATGTATATTTTCTCGCTAGAGAATTTGCGCACTGTGATGCGTTTGGTGCATTTTTTAGGGTTTGCTGTGGCTTATGGGATGTGTATTTGGGTAACGTTTGTTTCGAGTCATGTGTTGGCTAGAGCTTTGCCGAGGCAGCAATTTGCGTTGGTTCAGAGTAAGATTTACCCTGTTTACTTTAAGGCCATGGCTTATTGCGTTGGCGCAGCATTCCTCGGCCATTTGTTGAGCCAGAAACGTCGACTTTATGCGAGTTCGGCTGAAGCGGTTCAAGGTTTTAATCTTCTGGCTTCAATCGCTATGCTTTTGGTCAATTTGATCTACTTAGAGCCTCGAGCCACAAAGGTAATATTCCTTTTAAATATGTACTTCTCTGTTTTTCTTTGTTTTATTTTATATATGATGGTGTTAAACTTGAAGAGGGAAAGAGAGGACGTTTGACACGTAAAAGTTTATTATTAGAACTTGTACACACAAATTAACATGCCATGACATTTTTTAACCGAGTTTTAAAGAGCTTTGCACTAAGGAAGTTTAGGATTTAAGTTAATATATTAATAGTTAATATTCCGTCTGATTTTTGTTTACGTGAACCTATTGAATGATCCGTTTCCAAAATTTGGTAAATGTTTAGCTTAAACTTACAATATAACCACACAAATACTCTGACCCCCTTTTTGACTTGTTTAGGATCACAAATTTCATTAAGTCTCATTTTTTCTTCAGATTTATTCACATAAATTGGAATAGTTTGTAGTAGGTTAATATATTACGGTATAGTTAGTAGTAGGGTAATATATTACTGTATAGTTAGTAGTAGGTTAACATATATTACAGTATAGTTAATTGTCGGTTCTTTAAATTTTTTATATCATAACCAAAAAAAAGGCAGTCCGGTGCACGTATGCCGCCTTCACGTAGGCTTCAGAGAAGGAAGGGTTACACTCCTAAAGGGTGCTCCATGCTCTCCTAACAATGTAGCCTGGAGACAACTTTACGTTTCTCCAAGATCCAAATTATCTCATATTATTAATATAACCTAAGAAGTTTAAAGACCGGATTATTTTCTTAAACGCACATAGTCTTGTTTTAGATTTGTGATTCTTTTTGTTAATCTGCTATGGGGTATTTGCAGGTCATGTTTGAGAGATTGAAGTTGGAGAAAGAAGAAGGTAGAGGTAGAGACATATTTAACGTTGAACCAAGCAGTAGAGGAGTGGATTCAGTGTTGGATCCTACAGGCACAAAGACAACTAGTCAGACGACGACAACGACAACAACTAGAATACCTGCAGAAGTCTCTCCAGAGGTAGAAGCAGTGGTGAAGCCTCAAGTGGTCAGATTGAGTCAGAAACTAAAGAAGTTGAATTCATATTCATCTTTTCTTAATGTGCTTACACTAATGGCTCTCAGTCATCATCTTGTTCACCTTACTCAATTAGTCGACGCCAGAAGCTGAAGCTTTTGATGCTTCATTCTCCTCTTAATATTAGCATAATCCTAGTTTACACTGTTTTTCTTTGTTACTATTTGGTGGAGGTAACTGCCAGTGTGTAGATTGCTACTAATGCTTTATAAGTAGTTTTTTCCTCTCTGACTTTTGTCTAGATATTGTCTTTTGCTCTGTTTGTTGTACACAGCAAACGTTGAATAGGAACTGAAGCTAACTACCTCCTTGTGGTACTCTTTCATTTTCGGTTATTCCTTGTAATGCCGCAGTTTAATTCTATACTCAAGGAGTATAGCCGCCAGCATTTAAAGTTTTTTTATGTTCTCATGTCATATCACATATACTCCTCGTAGTAGTGTATAGTTTAAAGGAGGTCTCGAGTTCGACTCCTGGTATGGAAAAAAATTTGGTAAGGTTCGAGCCCTGGGTAAAGAAAACTTTTTAGCAGGGAGCGTAATAGCCCCGCGGGGAACCCCTGCCCGGAACCTCGAGTGGGAAATTAAAAAAAAAATTAAATAAAAGAATAGTTTTATCCTTAGAGAAAATGCACAGTTATCCCCTGATCTATACTCAAAAGTTTAACTACACATTTTTTCTCAAAAGTTTAACTATACATTTTTTCTTTACGAGAATTATATTACTCTCCTAAATTTATTTTAAATATAATTATTTGCTCCTTAATGCTCCAAACTCTGATCGGGATGCAAAATTATTCACCATCGTTAGACCGAAACTACAGTTAATTGCCCTCGAGTATGAGTATAGTAATTTTACAAAAGTGGTCCTTTGACTGGTACACGTCCGATCGACTAGTACTTCAGTAATTGTTTCGTGGCTGGAAATTTTAAGAGGTTATTTTTAACAACCTTCCTTGATCACTCTTTATTTCTGATTTACCTACCCAAACACTCTGCGACAAACATTTATGCTTATGTGAAGGAAAAAAGGTTCTTATTTTCATTTTTTTTTTAGCGGGAGGAATGAAAATCATATCATATATGAAGGCCTATATAAAAAAAGCACTGTGCCTAGAATTTTAAGAGAAAGTAAGAAAACTATCGCACACGCCCTCATTTGCTCTTTACTAATATAATAGAAGATAAGGCAAAAGCAAGAAACTATGAGCTAAAAGCAGGCGTGCCTCTCTTATAAGAGAATATGATATCATACTCCACTTTTGGCGCACTTGTTTGATGAGCTAAGCCTAAGCAAGCTAGCCTGAGACCAGAGTTTAAGAAAAAATAAAGACTTTTGGAATTTGTGGTTCTAAACAAATTAAAAAGGGACGCAAAGTATGTGTGTGCTTATAAAAAAATTCATTAAAGGTAGAATTGTAAGTTTAAGTTAAATTATTACCAAATTCAAAAAGGGATTATTCTTTTTGGAATAAATTAAAAAGAAAATAGGTTTACATAAACTGAAACAGAAATAGTAGCTTACTTAGAGATTTGTGATGACTAGAGAAATATTCGTGTTCTTGTTCCTTGAGAAACTAAAAGAGATTCCCTATTTGGATGTACTTAACTACCTATAGCTTGTTAAGACCGTATACCCCTCTATAAATTTCTTTATTCACTATGCCTTAATTATGAAAGTTACACTGTATACCTATAAAGAAATTACATCGTATATCTTGATAGAGAATCTTATGCATGTAACAACGACTATTAACAAGGGGATAATATCCCTTAAATGTAGCCTTAATTATTGAAATATGTACTCAATGAATTTTGAGATTCACATTTCCCCTAATTAAACCATATTCCTATTTTCCATCAGAACTTCATTTTTGATATTGTATGCTCTATACTTTCAAATCTTCCCATATATTTTGAACATGCCACAATTCTAATTTGAAATACAATTCAAATCGAATATATCACAACATTCTAATGACAAGTACGCTATCTAAACCAAGCATATCGCAACTTTCTAATTTAGAATATATTATTCAAACTAAATATACCATAATATTTTGATTTATAATACATTATTCAAATACTATAATATTTTAATTTGGAATACAACATTCAAACTAAATATACCTTAATATTTTAATTTGGAATACAATATTCAAATAGAACATACTATAATATTCTAATTTGGAATACAATACTCAAACAATATTTTAATTTGGAATACAATATACAAACCAAGTATTCTATAATTTTTTAATTTGAAAAAATCTGGTTTGAATACTATATTTCAAATTAGAATATTGTGATATGTAATTTGAATATTGTATTCCAGATTAGAATATTTTGTTATATTTGATTTGAATATTCCAAATTGGATTATCATCGCTGTTTGATTTGAATAGCGTATTTTGTATTAGGATATTGTGGTGTATTGGTTTGAATAACATATTCTAATATTTTATTTTAGTTTATATATTATATCCCAAATTAGAATATTGTCAAGTTATTTTATTTTTCTTTTGATTACATAGATTAAAGAAGAGAAAAAGATTATGGAGGACTTCATAGAGAAATTTCTGGGGTGGACTTTTTGGTGAACATGTATAATTTCAATTCCTTAAAATGTGGGATGATAGAGTGTTATAAAGGATTTATTAAGTTGGAAAGAGAGATAATTTAGTTCCTTAAAAGGTGGGATTTACTATGGCATATGATAATATTAAAAGTTTAAAAAGTAATAAGCTTTTATAAAATAGGTACACAAGGTAAAATAAATATTTCAAAGGTATATGGAGTTAACTAGCATTTTCAGTAGGCATACCGTGTAGATTACTCCTTGGGAAATGCTCTGTAGAGCCCAAACTGCGCCCAATGGTCCATGTCATAAGCAGGAGCAGCTCAAGTGTGACCTGTCACAGCTTGATGTGAGATCTAAATTTTAAAAAAAAGTTGCAAATAATTTTTTTTATAATCGATTTTCTCTAATATTTTTTTTTCAATTAATAATATAGCCAACCAATTTAATCTATCTTGAGAGGGCCCGTACCTCAGAACCCGATATATGTCACAAAATCCGAACATCCATTCCGACCCGAGTTCAACCATACCAAAATTATCAAATTCCGATACCAATTCGTCCCTCAAATCATCATTTTACAAATATATTGAAAGTTTTCTTCAAAATTCCCATTTATTCTCAACTCAAAATACTAATTAAATAATAAAAATAAAGATAGAATCATGCAATATAATAAATTCTAGGTGAAGAACATTTACCCAATTGATTTCTTTGAAAACCCCACAAAGAATCGCCCAAAAACGAGCTCTAAAACTCCAAAAATGTTAAAATTGGCTAACCCACAAAATAGAGTACTTTTATATTCTGCCCAGGTATTTGTACATTGCGATCGTTGAAATGCAATTGCGATCGCTAAGAGGAGTTCATGACTGCCACAGAATTGCACTACGCGATCGTGAATAAGTCAATGCGATCGCATAGAAGAAATGGTACTGCCCCACAAAAGTACTATGCAAATACGGATCGATGGATGCGAACGCGGAGAAGAAAAAGGCACAAGTCCGCGATCGCGGACTGATCAGTGCGAACACGAAGAGAAAATGGTCAGCTCACCAAACAAGCATTCGCGATCGCGTAGAAGAGGACACCAGATATCAGCACAACTATACCAAACAATGAGAAAATGGCATGTAGCCCATCCGAAACACACCCGAGGCCCGCAAGACCTCAAACAAATATACCAACACATCCTAAAACATGATATGAACTTAGTCGAGGCCTCAAATCGCATCAAACAATGTCGAAATTATGAATCGCACCATGAATCGAACTCATGAACTTTCAAATCTTTCAACTTTTAAAGCTCGCGCCGAAACCTATCAAATCAATCCGAAATAACGTCAAATTTTGTAGGCAAGTCCCAAATGACATAACAGAGTTGTTCCAACTCTCAAAATCGCAGTCCGACCCCGATATCACCAAAGTTAACTCTTTGTCAAACCTCTCAACCTTCTAAAACTTCAACTTTTCCAACTTTCGCCGAAATGCTTCAAATTACCCTACGAACCTCCAAACCCAAATTTGGAAGTTGTAGGAATCATCAAAATGCCATTTCGAAGTCATATACACCAAAGTCAAATTTCGGTCAACTCTTACCGCTTAAGCTTCTAAAACAAAAATGTTTCTTCCAAATTGACTCTATATCGTCCGGTAATTGAACTCGGCCACGCACGTAAGTCATAGCACGATATATGAAGCTGCTCGAGACCTTATGCCACTGAACGAGACTTTAATTCTCAAAATGACCGGCTGGGTCGTTACATCCTCCCCCTCTTAAATAAAGGTTCGTCCTCGAATGTGTCAAGGATCGTCCCAAAGTCTTCATATCACTGAATGCATTCATCTTGCATACACTCGCGGGTGACTCTGCGTCACCCAAATCGACATAAGCCTGACGACACTATCTCAACTGCAACTTATCCATTCTACCAATACCATTAAGCCTCAGAGACGAGATTTTCACCATTCGTTCATCTCCAAAAGACCCGATTCCTACCTCTGCACTCGGTATTGTCCTCAACAAGCTGCAAAAACTTGTGCCTATACCTACAAGGTACAACCACAAGGCGTAACACATCATATATATGCCTATAACAATATCCCCGATCACAATAGCTCCCGTAATCAAATCCATCACCGGTAATTAGTCTCATATCCTTTAGAATCATGTTTTAAACCTCCATAACACTAATAATGATGCAAGAAACACGAATGCCTCATAACTTTTCGGGCCTTCCCCTCTTAGGTGCCCTCTACTCACCTGAATACCCTGCTTTGACTTATTTGTCCAGAGTCTGGGACAATCTCTCACCATATGGCAAAAATCTACACACTCAAAGCAACCTCTCTACTGACGTGGTTGTGGAAACTGAGCGATACTGGTGCTCTGAGACCCATGACCACCTGAAACACCGTGCGAAGCCTGAAGTGAAAATTGCACTAACTGATCGGTGGATCTCTCCGGTCTACGAGACCTTTTAGCCTACATGTCCTCTCTCTCCTGGCCCGCCTGTCCTCTCTCTCCTGGCCCGCCTGTCCTCTCTCTCCTGGTCACACATGCCCTCTAATCGGTGAGCGACCTCTACCACCTGCTGAAATGAGACATTCGACTCCAACTCGCGAGCCATGCTGAATCGAATAACATGTCTGAGCCCGTCAATAAGCCTACAGACTCTCTCTTTAACTATAGCAACCAAAGCAGGTGCATGTCTAGCCAAATCAATAAATCTAACAGCATACTCTAACACTGACATGGTGCCTTGGCGGATTTGCTCAAACTTTATGCTTCATGCATCCCGAAGGGACTGAGGAACAAACTCTCTCAGGAACATCTCTAAAAACTGAGCCCATGAAAATGAAGCTACATCTGCCGGAATACCCAACTCATACGATCGCCACCACTGATAAGCCACTCCCCAAATCTGGAATGTAGTGAAAGCAACCCCACTCGTCTCCAAAATACCCATCATGCGAAGAATGCGATGGCACTTCTCTAGAAAGCCTTGTGCACCCTTTGAAGCCAAACCACTGAAAGTAGGAGGGTCATACTTCTTGAACCTTGCAAGTTTAAGTTTCTCTTCCTTAGATGCTACTGCCCTTACCACGGGCTGAACTGGAACCACATGATGTGCCGATGTGACACGTGGAACCTGACCAATGGGAACGCGCTGCTCTAGAGTATAGGCAGCGGGAGTCTAGGATCCCCCCCTAGTCTGTGAAGTCGATGGTGCAACCTGAATCAACCCCACCTGAGCCAACGTACCAAACATGTTCAGGAATTGTGCTAAGGTATCATGAAGCCCGAGGGTAACAACAGTCGACACAGGTACTTGTCCCCCAACCGAAGCTACTGGCAGCTCCTTAACTCACAATGGTATACTAACAAGGGTTCGCCAGGGTTCGCTTTAACTAGCAATGGTGGCGAAGACAGGTATTCTTTCAGTTTTTCAAAGCCTCAGAGCATTCCTCGTTCCATTTTAGTCTGTGATCTTTTCTCAATATGTTGAAAAATTTATGGCATTTGTCGGAGGATCGTGAAATGAACCTGGATAGGGTAGCTATTCGCCCTGTCAGCTTTTGTACCTGTTTTTTGCTGTTCAAGGTTTGAGGTATTGCGTCTATTACCTTGATCTGGTCCGGGTTGACTTCGATACCTCGTTGTGATACGAGGAAACCCAAGAACTCCCCTGATGCTATGCCGAAGGCGCACTTTTCTGGATTCAGTTTCATCCCATACTATCGTAGTATCTCAAAGTCTTCTTTCAGATGGTCGAGGTGGTCTTCTTTATTTGCCAATTTTACCATCATATCATCGATGTAGACTACCATGGTCTTGCCAAGCTGTTCCTTGAACATTCTGGTAACCAGTCTCTGATACGTAGCCCTTGCATTTTTGAGTTCGAAGGGCATCATCTTGTAGCAATATGTCCCTTGGTGGGTGATGAAGGTTGTCTTTTCTTGGTCCTCCTCGACTATCATGATTTGGTTGTAACCGGAGTAGGCATCTAAGAAGTTTAGCAGCTCATGTCCCACTATGGCGTCGATCAACTGGTCGATGTGAGGTAACGGGAACGAGTCCTTCGGGCATGCTTTGTTAAGGTCCGTGAAATCGACGCACATCATCCATTTCCCATTTTTCTTTTTGAGCATCACGACATTGGCGACCCATTGGGGATATTTTGATTCCCTTATGGACCCGTTGCCCAGTAGCTTATCTACCTCTTCGCTGACGGCCTCGTTGATTGTGGCATTGAATTTTCTTCTAACTTTCTGCATGGGTGGATATAGTGGGTCGACGTTCAGCTTGTGGGTGGCGATGTCTCTTGGTATCCCCGACATATCTGAATGAGAAAAGCAAATAGATCTACGTGGTTAGTTAGGTATTTATGGTACTTACTTAGGTCGCAGAGGCTGTGTCCGATGTATGCTTTCTTCATGTGGTCGGTGCTGTCCCGTTGTACTGGGTCGAGATCCCCGAACGTTGCTTTGCAGGCTTCTACGGTATCCAAATCTTTGATGGCTTCCATTGTTAGGTCGACCTTAGTTCCCGACACGGCTAATTGTTATGCCTCCGCACTTGCTCCTTTCAACTGTTTGGTGTGTGAGCAGTCTTGAGCGATTCGGTAGCATTTTTGCGCTGTGTGCGGCTCGTCCCGAATGCTAAATACTCCCCAAGGGGTAGGGAACTTGATCACTTGGTAGAAGCTTGAGTGGACTGCTCGTATGGCGTGTATCCATGGGCGTCCTATGATGGCGTTGTAGGCTGTTTCTTGGTTCATGACGTGGAAAGTGGTTTCCAGTGTAACTCCCCCTGCTAAGATCGGCAATGATACCTCGCCGGAGGTTCGTTCCACTGCATTGTTAAAACTTGTTAGTGTTATGCAGCGTGGTATTATCCTATCTTCGAGCCTCATTTGAGCGAGGACTCTTGGATGGATAACAAGCGTCGCTTCCGTTATCAACCATGATTCTCTTAACGTCAGTGTTAGCAATACGTAAAGTTATGACTAAAGCTTCATAATGAGGAAAAGACAACCGTCAGTATCAGACTTATCGAAGGTGAAACTTTCTTCGAAGTCGTCATACCGTTCGTGGGCGATTGTTTATTTCAGTTTGTGCGAGGTGGTAAATTTTACATGGTTGATTGCTGAATCATCGCCTCCTCCGATGATCATGTTGATGATGCGTGCTGGTGAAGGTGGCTTTGGCGGACCCTAAGGTTGTTCCCGCCCTCGTGCGAAATTTATCTTTCCTTTATTGCTGAGCAGCTCCCTCAAGTATCCTTGGTTCAACATTCTGACTACCTCCTGCCGTAGCCCTATGCAATCTTCCATTTTCTGCCCTCGTTCCTAGTGGAACTCGCACATGACATTTGACTTCCTTGTGGCGGGGTATGATTTCATTTTCTGCGGCCATTATACTTTGGTGCCAGCTTCTCCAGTGCGCACACTATTTCTGAGGGGGACACGCAAAAGTTATGGGCAGATAATAAAGGGGGCATACCTCTTTCTTTATGGAGTGGGGCAACATGTCGCTGTAGTGCTTCCATGTGTCTTGGTAGTGGTGGATGCAAGGATCTGTTGTAAGGCTGATGCCTTTCTCTGTTGAAGCGCGAGGATTGTTTTCGCCGGCCCTCGTTGCGTCGATCCCTCCTAGCTTCTGAATGTATCGTCGTGAGCCGCCGGGTTGGTCCGTTGAGGTCATCCTCATCTGCTCGTGCCTCGGCACAGTAGGCGTTGTGAATTTCCTCCCATATGGTGGGTGGATACTTCATGAGTCGGCTCAGTAGCTTTTTAGTTGCTCTTGAACCATCCCTGTTCAGCCCGTTTTGGAAAGCTGCAACCGCCATGCCTTCCGATACGTTTGGTAGGCCCATCCTTACTCTGTTGAATCTGGCCAGGAAGTCCCCGAGTCCCTCACCTGCAGTTTGTCGGACGGTGAAGATATCATTGACCCTGGCCTCAGCTTTCTTCGCTCCTGCATGGGCGGTGGCAAACTTATCCGCTATTTCTTCGAATGTTGATATCGTTCTGGCTGGCAGCTGCGAGTACCATGTTAACGCCCCGCCGTTAACGTTTCTCCGAATTTTTTCAGCAGTACGGATGGTATTTGTTCCTTTGACAAATCGTTACCCTTCACAGCGGTCACATAGTGGATCAGGTGGTCTTCGGGGTCTGTCGTCCCATCATATATCCTTTAGTAAGGCAGCATTTTGAAGGTTTTTGGGATTGGGTGAGGTGCAGCTTCTTCGCTATATGGATGTTTGACGAATCTTCCCACGTCGCGCTTCGGTAATAACTTAGGAGCGCCGGAAATTTTGTCTACCCTTTCCTGATGCTCTTTCATTTGATCCCGAAGTGACTTGTTTTCATTCTCCATTTCCTCCATTTTTTAAGGATGGCTGCAATTGTGCCATCGGTGGCCTGGTCATTGGTGTGGTTGTTGTTTGTACGTACAATACCGTGTACGCTGGTGGTAGCGATGTCTGTCGTCAACGAGTTCTTAATGTTGCTTTGGGGCGGTTTTTCGAGCAAGCTGCCTCGGGTGTTCATCAGCCATTCTTCTAGTAGCTTCTTGACCACTGGGGTGGTGTTTCTTTGAATACACACGTGGAGGCTCTCT
The DNA here is from genome assembly GCA_026770625.1 of Nicotiana glauca. NCBI lineage: Eukaryota > Viridiplantae > Streptophyta > Magnoliopsida > Solanales > Solanaceae > Nicotiana > Nicotiana glauca. Next base: position 67,207 of record MU771643.1, on the reverse strand, counting down.
TTTCGTGCAAGATCGTCAGATCTTCAGATGGAGAGGGTAAGATTTCTCCCTCTTGAGTGCTGCCTGGTGTTGTGCTCAAGATATTTTCTCTACCGGCCTCGTTGAGGGGGCCGGTGAGGTTGGTTGTGACACCTGCTATTGCTTTCAATCTTGCATCATTTTCTGCCATTTTTCGATTTCAGTAGGGTGTGAAGGAAGGTGGTTTGTTTTTGATGTTCTAGGTGCAAACTATGATTTCGATTGCCGAAATCCCCACAAATGGCGCCAAATTATTTTACTCGAAAGTTAACAAATACTTTGCAAGTAAATACAATCAAAAATAGATCAAAGGTAAATCGTAATCGAAAATAATAAGACCTAGAAATGTGAATTATCAATCTGATTGCTTTTGATAGATTGAGTGTTCTAGAGAATAAGAGATAGAGAGAGAAGGAGAGATAGCTTGTATTAGAAAAGATCCGATCCCCTTTACAACATTGGGATCCTCCTTTATATAACAGGGAAACCCCTCGAAATAATAAAATAATACAAGGGTAGGTCACGTGTCTTTGAGGGGACGACGAGACTTAAGAGCACATTTTCGCTTCGACATACAAAGGTCATACCCTCACTACGACTATTGTTTAGTCATGGGTCGTTGTTACCGCAATGGGCAGAATTTGACCCTATACACATACCATTTAGTTTTCAGAAATGATGTCAAGATAACTTATTTGTAAAAGAAAATAAACTTTTAAAATGTTTTTGAACCTAATTGCACATATGAGATGTAAGTTAGTATAAGAGTTTATTTTTCATTTCTGAACTCATCCGACTCGACTCCTTTTTTTCATTTTTTATTATATTTACAAAATTATGAATAAGATCACAAGAATGGGGACTCTTTTATTTTTTGCACAAAAGTAAATAAAAAATATAAAGACAAATGAAAAGAGAAATCTGTTGTTTCACATGAAAAAACCGTTCTTTTTTGGGGAAATTACCAACTATGAGCCCGTTTGGCTTAGCTGATTTAGAGTAGCTGATAAGCATATGTGCTGAAAAGCATTTTTAATTGCTGAATCTGATTTAAAAAATAAGCAGTTACGTGTTTGGATAAAAGTGTTGAAATTAATAATAAGCAGCTAAAAAATTGGGTATACAAAGAGTTTTGTTTAAAAGGAAGTATTTTAGGGTTAGAATAGTACATATTTTGGTCAAACCTAAAATGCTTATAAGCTGAAATTTGATAAGTTGGGGGAGACCAACTACGGCTTTTGGCTTATTTCTGGCTTATAAGCACTAACTTATAAGTACTTTTAATTTTACCAAACGCGTAGATAAGCTAAAAAGTGCTTATAAGCCAGTTTGACCAGCTTATAAGCTTAACCAAACACCCTCTATGTCCATTTATAAGTAGCTCATTACAAAATTGGCCAATTGATAAAATATTATAAATATTAACCAAATTAGCTATTTGTAGCAAAAAACTATTAAATTTTTGCTTTGTTTTGAGTGGGTGCTATTAGAATAGATTGAGCACAATTTAAGGAGCTTGAATCTCCATTTTGGGATGATTTGGTGAAGTTTGGAGGTGGTTTGATTTGAAAATTTGAAGTAAAAACTGAACATGAAAATTATGATATGTGTATCACACTATGTATCATTTGTGTATTACATATGTATCATATTTGTATCAATTATGTATCACATGTATATCCATGTATACCAATGTGTGAGATACATGTGTGATACATGTGTCGCAGAAGACTTTTTTGAACTCGATTTAATTACGAATTTCGATACAAAACCAATCCAAATCACCTCCAATCTTCCTTAAATTGTTTGTATTGACTTATCCATATATTTTCAATGAATTTCAACTATACCCATTGAAAAAGTTCCTTTTTTGTTTAGATTTTTGGAATATTGTATATATTTTTGTATTTCATCACCTTATTTTGCTACCTCATCCATGAAATTTTCTTTTCTTCTTGTATCTAGTGTTGCTAATCACACTTAAAAATATGAAAGGTGATTTTTGCATGTGATTCTTTAAGAGAAAGAACCCTATTATTCGATTTTTTAATTTTTATTGGTTAGTTTTAACCGAAAAGGTCCAAATACCCCCCTGAACTTTATGATAAGGTCTATATATAACCCTCATTTTTTTAACAAAATATTTTTTTTCTCAAAATTGAAAATATTTTGTTGAAAATAATTTCTTTAGTTCTTAAAAAACGAAAATATTTTGTTAAAAACGAATTTTTTTTTATTTTTACAAAAAAAAAATAATATTTACAAATTTATTTTTCTAGTTTTTACAAAAAAAATCTTTAAAAAAAAACTGAAAAATGAAGAAAAAAACATTTTTCAAAAGCGAAAATAATTTGTTGAAAATATTTTATTCAGTTTTGAAAAACGAAAATATTTTTTTAAAAACTGAAAATGTTCTAATTCCTCTGTTTTTACAAAAAAAAATATATATTTTGTTAAAAAAATGATTTTTACAAAAAGAAAATATTTTGTAAAACCTTAAAAAAAATTGCAAAAATCATTTTTTTAAAAAAATATTTTTTTTTGTAAAAACATATTTGTAAAAACAAAGGAATTGGAACATTTCCTGTTTTTAACAAAATATTTTCGCTTTTTAAAAACTGAATAAAATATTTTCAACAAATAATTTTCGCTTTTGAAAAATGTTTTTTGCAACTTCATTTTTCAGTTTTTTTAAAGATTTTTTTTGCAAAAATTGGAAAAATCAAAATTGTAAAAACTATTTTTTTTGTTTGTAAAAATATGAAAAAAATTCGTTTTATATAAAATATTTTCGTTTTTTAAGAACTGAAAATATTTTGTTGATTACAAAAAAAAATATTTTGTTAAAAAAACGAAGGTTATATATAGACCTTATCGTAAAGTCCAGGGGGATATTTGGCTCCGTTTAAAATAAAGGGGGTATCCGGGCCAATAGTGTAACGGCAGAGTTGGATTTGGGCCAAACTTTTAACGAGGGTTATATATAGACCTTATCGTAAAGTTTAGGAACGTATTTAGACATTTTCCGTAGTTTTAATAAGTCTATAACTAATGACTAAATATTGGTAAGCTGACATTTATTTAGAACATTCGTGTAAGTTTTCCTTCTTTTTTCCACAGTCCTTTGCCGCTGGCACTTCTCGCTAAGGTATCTGCCTTTAACTCAACAATGAAATCTCTAAACCCGATTTCCAAAGAGCTTGCCATAATTTAAAAATAATTAAAACTGTTCCACGAATAAACAGAACCCTCGCGATAATTAGTTTTACTAGTTTTAGAGTACGTACTTTGCGCATGTATATCATACTAATAAATATAAATTTTTTAGAGATCACATAAATAAATATTGTAAGAAATATTTTTTGTGCTATAAAATAAAAATTAAAGAAAAAAGTCATTACTACAATATTGGCCTCATATCTGAATTTGATGTCGTTAGATAAATATATTATAGACCTTTTTTCTAATATATTAAATCTTTTTTATTTGTATCAAATAATTATATCAAACCATTATGGTTAAGTAAAATATTAAGGTAAGAATATGTATTAAATAACTATATATGATTTAATAATAATAATATTCATGAAGATATTCCTATTGTATTGATTGATTTTAAAGTATTATACATAGGATTCTTTAATTCTTTAAATAAGTAAATTCAAAGTCCTATAAACAAGAAAGGACTATAGATTTATATTTGATACCTACAATTTTTTTTTTTTTTTTTGGTGAATCAATGCGTGGATTCTTGTTAATGAAGATACACAAAAATCACCAAGTTAAGGAAATATTATGTACATCAAAACCCTAAGATCAAGGAAAGACTATGGATCCATAGCTAGTATATGTATCATTTAATAATCACATATAACATTTCTCACATATAATTGTACAATATACTAATAAATACTACTTATTAGATTTCGAAATTTCTAGGTCAAAGTTTCTTCCCTCTCCGTTTATTACATATGAGAAATTACATTGTGGTAACTAAAAGAAATAATATTTAACTTTATATTAAAATGCGCAATATTATTACTTTTTCTTAAAACTAATATGAAAAATTGAACCGATTAATAAAAAAATATTTACTTAACGAAAAAGTAGAGAAAAGAAAAATAAGATGTTATGTAAAGCAGGACACTAATGAAATATTGAAGACTAATTAAATTCAAGCATCAAATTAATGAACTATAAGATGGCAAGTGGAAAAAAAGTCAAAAGAAAATATAAAGAGAAACATGAAGACACTTATGTCCATATAAAAATATTTCTTTCAAGGGTAAAAAAGGCGAACGATATTTTGCTAAGGGTATAAAAACAATATAGTGAAGCTATCATTAGTATGACTAAATGCCAAAAAATAAAAACATTAAAAATGACGACTTATTTATAATGTACCTTATTTTCTACTATTTCATCCTTTAATTTCTTATAAAGAAATACGTGCAATTTATTACTATTAATTTCGTTATACAAATTTCTTTATCTTATTTATGCTTCAATTATCACTTGGATTTGTGCTTTAACATGTATAAATTTAACAAAATTTTTAAAATATCTTATAGTTTATTATTACTATAATATGTTTATAATTATTTTAAAAATTATATTCCTATATTTTGTAAATTTATTTATAGATAATTTTTTGTTAGGTTTATAGGTTTTGATATACGATGTATAGAAAACTTCAATAGTTTTTCATTTAAAATTAAATCTATTCTCTTTTTTTTTTGTGGTAAATTTAATGCATGTGTATTGTACCCAATTATTTTAAGTTATTTGTCGTAAAGTGGATTGTGATAAACTTTGACGCATTCAAAAAAAAAGAATAAGGAGTTCTAATTGCACAAGACTTTATTTGCTTTCTACTTATTCTCTTTCAATTAATTTTCTTTTATTTTACTAAAATAGTAAAATTTTAAAGAATTAACCGGCAATAATTCTATACAAAGACAATACTCCTAAACCTTATAGGAGTTCAAATTACGTACATGCTAGTTTCTACTTTGATTTTGCTAGTATTTTTTTTTTTACAAATATGGTATTATGTAGTTTGAATAAGGAAAAAGATAATATAGAAATTTTTGGTGATTTTGAATTCCTAAATATTAGGAAAATAGTTAAATGACAATTTTGTCTAGTGTATACTTTATTTTTAAAGGGTAAAAAAGACGAACGATATTTCGCTAGGGATTTTCGTGCTTTTAATATAGTATAGATTATTACAAGTGTTCTGTTTATTTTCGTATAAATAAATGACTAGTATGAAGTACTCCTACTCCTATTTAATTTGACTTGTCACTTAGTATATAAAATCGTGTCTGTAATTTCTTGATTCAAATTGATAGACGAAATGAAATATATTATAATGTTAATAGCTGAAATAAAAAATACAAGATAATTATTACTAGAAAAATCATAAGACGGTAGGAAACTTAAATTCTATTCATATATAAATAAAGTTAGTTATTGTCGTCTATGGGTTTTAAGTTAATGGATCAATTAGTTTTACCAGTATATCATATTAATTTGTGCTTTGGCTGTGTAGATGTGCTGGCGGGACAGAGTTAGAGACCGAAGTGCAAGTTCGGCCGAATTCATTAACTCTGGTCCAAAATCTGTATTTGTTAGAAAATTTATCTAATATGTATAAAACATTAATTTAGAATCCAGTAACTTAAAAGTATTAAAATCCTGAACTCATAAATTTCAAATTCTGGCTCCGCTAGTGCTGCAATATGACAAACTCAAAAACATATTAGATATTTGCATCTATACCCAGTTTTTGGGCCACCTTTTAACTTATACCCACTTTACAAAAACATTGCAAGTGTACCCACTTTTCCCGTAACTTTAAACATATGGGCCTACAGTAGCAAAAATTTATGTCTGAAGTTTGAACTTCAGAATTTTTTGCCTGAAGTTTGGCCTGACTTGCAAAGGAAATCATGCAAACTTCAGTTCATAAGCAAGGGCAAACTTCAGTTCAATTGTGTATGTCTGAAGTTTGAACTTCATAATTTTTTGCTTGAAGTGTTGCCTTATCAAAGCAAAATTTAAGATATTTTTGCTTGAAGTTTGGCCTGACGTGCAAAGGCAATCACGCAAACTTCAGTTCAATTGTGTACTTCAAATTTTTTTCTCCGAACTTCAGTCATTTTGATATAAACTTAAGATATTTTGATATAAACTTCTGACACTTGGTTATGAACATAAGATATTTGTCTAAGATTGTCAAACATATGGGGTATATACTTCAAATACTAAAGTATAAACTTCAGATATTTGAGTATGAAGTTAGACGCTGCTATTTGGCGAACTTCAGATGCCCAAGTCTGAAGTTTTATTTAATAATTCCAGTCCAGCGAGTGTTCGGGCAGAAGAGAAAGGTAGCACTACCAATGAAACCATGTATTACCAAGAAACACAAATTCGGAGAGCGAAGATGACAGTTTTATTCTTGCATATTGCCATGAACCAAGAGCTACAGTTCAGCGTGAACTCTTAAGATCCTAAACTGGGGAACTCATCAGAAAAGAAAAGAGGAAGAAAGGAACACATAGGTCAAGAAGAAGAAGAGGAGGCATCTGAAATTGTTAAAATTAGAATATAGGTTAAATAATTATAATAATATGAATATAAATTAAATGGAGGCGTGCAATTTTTACTATTTTTGTCTTATATATTGACTGATTAAACTTTGGCTGGTGGTGCAAAGGTAACTTTTAAATTTTAATGTACTCCCTCCGTTCCAGTTTATGTGAACCTATTTCCTTTTTGGTCCGTTCCAAAAAGAATGAACCCTTTCTAAATTTGGTAACAATTTAGCTTAAAGTTACAACTCTATCCTTAGTGAGAAGCTTTTATAACCACACAAATACTCTGGGCCCCATCTGAACTTGTTTAGGACCACAAATTCCAAAAGTCTTTATTTTTTTCTTAAACTCCGTGCCTAGTCGAACACGTTCGCATAAATTGGAGCGGAGGGAGTAGTTCTTTTTCATCCTTTAACAAAGTATAGATATCAAGGTGTTGAAAGCAATTGAAATAAAGGCCCAAATATGTTTCCAGGCACAAGCAAAGAAAATCTTTTAATTACTCCCTCAAATTCCAGCAGTATTTTTTTTTATTTCTTTTAAAAAAGAATGTTAGTTTTTTAATTTGGAAATAATTTAACCTAATCTTCACATTTTAGTCGTAGTGGGAACTTTTATAAATATACAAATATTTATGACCTAATCTAGGTCGATAATTTCAAAAAATTTTCTTTCTTTTGTAGACGGGGTGCCAATTCAAACTTTATTACATAAAATAAAACAGAGGAAGAATATCTTTAATGCTTAATGGGTGAGTGAAAGTTGCCAAATTGGTAGATTATCTTATAGAAAAAACGATTATCTTAATATTTAATTTTGCATTATTGCTCAAACTTGTACTTAAATATTTTTATCAATCTCTCTAATACTACATTTTTTTATCGTTACACCATCGGATTTGCTAATATAATTATTAATATTTAATAAATATTTTAAAAAAAATATTTTCACTCACCAATCAAACGCCATATCATTTTCTAAACATATTTTTTTATATTCTCGAAAAACCTTTATATGGTATTAAAAATAATGTCTGTCATACAAAAATATTTCATGATTTTTTTTGTTCCCCCTCGACCATATTGCAATAAAGAAGCGGAATGTGAAACCTCCTAGAAGTTTATAAAATTACAAAATCTATCAAAAATTATAAATTCTGCGAAAAATCCTTGATTGCTTGTTGTTACTCAATTTAATTATTGGCAAGATAATTAAGTACATAAATAAACATCAACATTAATATTAGTAGTTAATTATTGGAAAGTATAATTAAGTACATAAAGAAACATCAACATTAATATTAGTAGTTAGGTTGTGCAAGTTAGTTTGGACACCATACAACAACAATCCAGTAAAATTATATTAGTGGAATTTGAAGAGGGTAGTGTGTACGCAGACATTATCTCTACCCAAAAAGGTAGAGAGGTTGTGTCGGAAAGAAATCCGGCAGGGTGTTCACGGTTTGACCGAAAACTAATCCAAACCGAAAACCCTAACAAACCGATTAAGTAAACCGATATTTTTCTTGATTTGGATTGGTTTTGATTTTAAATTTTAAAAACTGATAATATTTGGTTTGGTTTCGGTTCCATTTTAAAAAACCGAAAAATAAACCGAACCAAACTAATTAATTATATAAAAAATTTAATAATTATTTATATAGAATATAATATCTTTTTATAAATAATTTTAAATATTTATGCATTTTAATTGTTATTTTGAATTTTGGTTTATCCTTTTATATCTTAAATGATTGCCTAAGCGCAAAACAATATGACTCAGACCAATTTTCTCTTTATTAAGAGACTCTAATTCTCTAACTCTCCGCACATACTTTTGCCTAACAGAAGATTTTAAAAAAAACACCACAAGAGTAAAGAAAGAAAATTTAAATTGCAAGACAACAATGGCTAAAGCTTGAGAAAGCAAACTTTTAGTTTGTTTTTTGTTCATTCTTTTAATATAAAGAGGTAAATAAACTTTAATTTCTGAAAGAAATATATAAAAATTATAAATTTAGCAAATTATTTTCAGATTGTTGTATATCGTTGTTTTACTATTATCAACTTATCATTAGCTTATTAAGAACCGAAAAACCGAACCAAACCAAACCAAACCAACAACAGTCAAACCGATGGTTTGTATTTAATTTGGTTTGATTTTGGTTTTAAAATTTTAAAAAACCGATTAAATTGGTTTGGTTTTGGTTTTAATCAGAAACCGACCAAACCGAACCGTGAACACCCCTAAAATCCGGTTCAAGAAAATGAAAAAAAGATAATAGTAGTTCAGACGTCATAATTAGATTTTAAAAAAAGAAAATAAAATGGCTATAAGTAGAAAGAAGAAAAAAACATAAAATTCAGAATCACCATTTTTTTTATATCATTGATCACCTCTACAACGATAATACTTAGAACAACCTCTATTATAAGGATTTGACGGTGGCGGAAGGCAGCGGCGGGAATACGGTTCGCCGCCACCGCCGCCGTTACAAACCGGCTGATCTCTTTTTAAAGCTCCAGGAGAAATATACTTTTTTCTTTGTTCAAGAAATCTTCTGCTAATATCAGACTCCATTAAAATCTCCAACTCTTCATTACACTCGGCTATTGTACCATTGCATGGTGATTGACTAGTTACGGAAGTGATTATAAATAAAAAGGAAAGAAAAAGAGTGGAAAAATAGAGGATTTTTGTGAAAATTGCAGCTTCCATTTTTGGTTTTGTGTGGATAGCATAGTTGGTTCTATTATTTGTAGCAGACCTTATAGTGCTTTTTTTGGTTGCTTTATTTGATAGTGGAAGACACACTAAGAAGCATATGGACCGCACTACTCCACCAACCAAAAACTAACTTTTAAAAAACATTATTTATAATTATGATTGTGAGCTTTGGAATAGGTTAAATAAATAGTTGTGAGAAATTAGTTATATGATGTATGCAGAAAATAATAGTAATACTTTTCTAAGAAATGTATTCGAAGTTTTCATTTTTGATTAGTAAGTTTTGAGATCTTAAAGATGTTAGAAAATCGTCATTAACCAATCATGTATAGGATTTACTATCGCAACTTTGAAGGCTTTTTTTTTTTTGGTTTTGCATCCGGTGTTCGGTATCTGTATTGGAGTCCGACTATATCCGAATTCGCGCCGCATAGGGCCCCATTCGCGGGGTAACGCTCCCTACCAAGGATTTTTTCCATACCCAGAGCTCGAACCCGAAACCTCTGAATAAGGGAGGAGCAATCTCATCTACTGCACCACATCCTTTGATGGTATCGCAACTTGAAGTTGATTGAACGCTCAAGCAACTTGCAACGAATAAGGAAAATAGCTATAGGTTGGCCAGTTTTAAGTCTTGCATTTGAATAGGCCTGCAAAATTTTAGGCAATTCGGAGACGTCACCTGAATTCATGTTGATAATGTGGATTACTGCACACGAAAATATGGGATCGTACTAAATCCATTTTTTGGCCCTAAAATGCTAAAAAACGAAAAACAGTCATACCGAAGCGATGGCTATTGTTCGTTAGGGTCTATTCTACCTATAATATGTGAGAGATTTAGTTCTTTTACAACTACCAATTGTTGCACATGTAATGTCCAACTCGTGACTCTCCATTTTATTGTGATTCTAGTTTGAGCTGGAGTCACGCTTTTATCTTTAAGAGTTTTATAGGTTCTGGATTTTAAAACGACGACTTCAAGAGTTAATAATTGGGATTTAAAATTAATAGGTAAAATAGCGTAATAGACCCATGTACTTGTTCATGTTTGTCGCCTCGGTCCCATGTACTCAATAGTTTAACAAGTGAAGACTTATACTTGTTCAAACTCGGCATAATAAACCTTTATGACCTTTGACGGAGACTATATGTCATTCTAAAGTCTAGTTGGCTCTAGTGTGTGATTCACATGTCTTTAAGAGGTGTCAGGCATATGAAATAAGCCCTAACGATCATATTTCGGCCTACATTTTTTTTTTGGCAAGGAAGTTAAAATTTATTCAATACTAAGTAGCGTAGTTACATGGCCTGGTCCTCCCATTGGGAGCAGACGAAAACATATAATTAGAAGTAGCATTACAACCAAAAGAGGACATTACAGGGTTGTCCAGCATAGCCAAATTATTTAACACAATAGTATTAGTGGTGGTAGTTCTAGTAATAGTGATTCCTTCTTTATCAGCTCTCACAACTTCTTTAAGGTAGCCAGGTACTTCCAGATATATCTGGTTATGATGGACGTTGGCTTGCTGAATTCCCTGTTGCGCTAGATCATGCACTATGTTGTTGCCTTCCCTGAAATTTGTGCAAAACGGGTGGATTCCTCAACATCTTCAGCGAGTACCTGCATTTAAAATGAAGAGCATTATAGAGTGGTGAGTAATTTGATTCAACTAATGATGGTATAGAGGCAGAGTCTGTCTCTATTTGCAAATATCTAAATTGGTAAGTTACTGCTAGTTCTAGGTGTTGACATAATGCCTCAAGCTTGAATATACTCTTAAAGTCCCCATCTATATTAAGTTTCAATTGATGTATAGTAGGGGGTTCTCATTTGGTAGCAACTTGTAAGGGTCTATCAAGTTTGTTGCAGTTGATATTACTGCAATGCAAATATTCCATGGCTCTTGAGATAACATGATTACTATCCACTGAGTTACAAATATTGTGGAAGGTGTTTCTATTCCTATTAAGGCCATAGAAGTCAGAGAGTGAAGGAGAATAGACAATCTCATGTCAAGGAAGGGCATATGGTGTGAGGTTTTTGTTTGTATAGACTATCTAGCCAGTGGGTAGAAAGGGTGTCAACTAATTAAATGCTCACACCTAGAGCTTCCCATAATTGCTTTACATATTGGGCACAATAGAAAAATATGTTGAGACGTTTCCTCTATGGTAGGGCATGCTGGGCAATATAAGGAAATGGCTATACCAATGTGATTCAAGAAGGTTTTTGTAGGTAATCTATCATGGTAGCATTGCCAACTTAACTGCCTTCTTCTCTATTATTCATCTTCCGATAGCCAAAAGAGATCTTCCCCATTGAATCCATATCAAAAGTCCTTCCGTTAGCGTCTATTATAATGTTGATGTCGAGATTGAATTATTTTATGTATATTTCTTTGGTATATTGTAGTGTAAAATAAAGAAATCTACTATAGTTTCATCCTTATTTTAAAGTAAATAAAAAGTCGAATGATGAAATTAAATTTATTTTGCTCTTTTAAGTGTTTTATTTTGATATAGCCAATTTATCCACATAAACTAATTCTTGTACAATCCATCTAACGTTTTCGATATAAATAATATCAAAATTGTTACATAAAATTATAATGGTATTATATTGCTTAAAAATGCCAACTAAAAATAGTTATAAAGTAATACTTTATTTTTTATTAATATTTATTATTTTTCTAATCTCGATGACCAAACAACCTTAGTTATTTTCCATATCTACTTTTACATCGACATTATTAGTACTTAGTACTGATATATTACTTTATTACTAATGCAACATTTATTTAGTGCCAGTATTATTTCAAGTAGTACATATATCCCTTTGGCAAATTAAATATCATAACTACTTTTGTCACTACTGGAATTCTAATCACGGGATCGTGATGGCGCCTAACACGCACTTGCTAGACAAAGCGAGTGAGATAATTAAATAGCCGATTTTTAACAGTTTAAACATAATAAAGATATACAATGAGAAATAGAAACCCAATTTGATACAATACCAACATAAGTCATGTGACAATATCTACTCCCAAGGACCCGAAATCACGAGTACACGAGCAATAATATGTTCTATAAACAGAGTCTGGAATAACTACAACTGTTTCAAAGGAAATGAACAGTAAAAGAGGGAAGAGGAAGGGGACTTCAAGGTCTGCGGACTCCAGCATATCTATATCAAGTCTCCGTATGAAATGATCTGAGCTGACACACCTCACGCACCGCTGGGACCACTACCGAATCTGCACAAGAAGTGCATAAGTGTAGTATGAGTACAACCGCTCCAATGTACTCCGTAAGTTTCGAGCCTAACCTCAACAAGGAAGTGACGAGGCTATGACAGGACACCTACGTAAATAAATATGTACAAGTATATATGACGCAGTAACAATAATAGAGAATCACAACATACAAACTGGGATGGGACATGAATAAAAGGGGAAATATATGATAACTATGACAGGTATGACATCACGTAATAACCAAATAAATCATCACCAATGAAATTAGATAAACCAATGATATAAAAATGGCATGGCATCACCCTTCGTGCTTTTACTCTCATCCTTACCATAAAATGATGACATAAGTAAAATGAAATGGCACGACATCACCCTTTGTGATTTTACTCTCAATCTCACCATGTGATAATGAATAAATGAGATGAATGTCACGACATCATCCTTCGTGATTTTACTTTCTTCCTCACTAGATAATAACAATTAAATGAGATAAATAGCACGACATCACCTTTCGTGCTTTTACTCTCCTTCTCACTATGCATTAATCAATAAATGAGATAAATGCAATGACACGACATTACCTATCATGGTTTTGCACTCTTCCTTGCCATGTAATGATGATAATATGAATTCGGGAAATGAATAATGCAAAGAATGAATTTAACATCAATTATGATGCCAAGATACCAAACTTCAACTTCCAAAATACTCAACAATTATGAAATAAGAAATAATTACGGAAGGAATAATCAAAGAAGTAATAACGTAACCTAAGCATGAATATCATAATTAATAGTACAATAACACACAAGGAAACAAGTTCCGTCCGCATGCTTTAACCCAAAAATAACACATAAGTACTCCTCACCTCACATATACGTTGTACCTATACATTAAACATGTAGCCAAATAGGACTTAAATACCCCATTCATCAAATCCATAAATGTTGCTGGGGCATTTGTCAACCCAAATGACATCACTAGGAACTCATAATGTCCATACCGAGTCTAAAAAGTTGTCTTGACATCAGATGCCCTAATCTTCAACTGATGGTAGCTAGACCTCAAATTAATTTTCGTAAACATTTTGTCACCTTGAAGCTGATCAAATAGGTCATCAATCCTCAGTAATGTATACTTGTTCCTAATAGTGACTTTATTCAACTACCGATTGTCTATACACATCCTCATCATACAATCTTTCTTCATAACAAACAATACGGGCGCACCCTAGGGCGAGACACTAGGTCTAATGAATCCCTTATCAAGAAAATCTTGTACCTGCTCCTTCAATTCCTTCAACTCTGACGGGGCCATACGGTATGGTGTAATAGAATGGGCTGAGTGCCCGGAGCCAAATCAATATAGAAGTTAATGTCTTTGTCAGGTCACATCCCCGCTAGATCTGTATGAAATGCCTTTTGAAACTCACGCGCAACTGGTACCGAATCAATGAAAGGAACCTCTGCACTATTGTGAATATAGGCTAAATAAACTAGACATACCTTCTCGACCATAGGTCAAGCCTTGACATGCGAAATAACCCTGCTGGTAGAATGACCAGGAGTCCCTCTCTACTCCAATTGAGACAACCCCCGTATGGCTAAGTTTATCGTATTGGAGTGATAATCCAATATATCATGATAAGGTGACAGCCAATCCATGCCTAAAATAACATTAAAGTCATCCATAACAAGAAGTAGGGTATCCACACTAGTCTCAAGACTCCCAATACTAATCACACACTACAAGAAATCACACTTATTGCGGCGACAAAGGTCTCCACAAAAGCCCTATAAGTCGCTGCTAAATGATATTAGTGGCGACTTTTGTATTGCCACAAAGAAAACCGTAACTGAAGGTTATTTGTAGCGACATATATAGTTGCCACTAAAAGAGCATATTCTGTGGCGACAAAGTTGCCACAAGAGGTTGTTAAAAACGCTACCAAAAAGTGTTCCATAAGAACAAAGTCGCCGCTATATATTTACCTTTAGCAGCGACAATGTCGCCACACAATATATTTGTGTTCAGTGGCAAGATTTTGTCGCCACTATAAATATTCTTTAGTAGCGACTAAAATTGCAACAAAAAATATTTATGTTCAGTGGCAAGATTATGTCGTCACTATAAATGTCTTTCAGTAGTGACTAAAGTGGCCACAAAAGGTTTAACCGTGAGCGATGCATTGTTTTCTGTAGCGACTGAACTCGCTGCAAAAGAAATTGACCTTGCAATTACTAAATTTTTGACAAAACTATATCGCCACTAAAAGTTATTTTTTCAACAATTATAACGACCAAATTATATATATTTCCATACCCGTAAGAACCTAATTCTCTCAAAATTCATATAGAGATATTCATATTAATTGACTATCAATATTAAAGCAACCAATAATGCTTGACAAATACCAAAATAATTTCTCAAGCCGAATATTACAAATATTATCATTACTAAAATGTCA
>MU771643.1:6474-51279 GCA_026770625.1 Nicotiana glauca | reverse complement strand
CAGTCCTCAAGCTCAACATCTTCAGGTCGATGAGACAATCTTTCTTCATTAGTACTGTACTTAGAGTACAGAATGCTAAGTCGAGCTTTCCATGCTCTAAAAAGCCTTTGCATAGTGCTAATTACAAAGGCCTGAAACCTATGCTCTCACAACCCACTGCAAACTTCAAATTTATCCTGACAATAAATTTAACATTATATTCAATATCCTAACCACATAAATAAACCTTGCAACTTAAAGTCACTACAATATTGAAAGTAGTTTATTACCTTGACCTTTAACCACATTACTTCTCCGTGTTTCATAACTATTTTCTGCCAATTTCCATCTTGGAACGAGATAGTGCTCCTCATGACCCAACCACAGTAATTAACAATATCTCTAGCCCCAGAACCTACTGCTCTATCAATGTCATCTGGAATCATAATTTTGATTTTGCCACCACACTTAGTTTTTACTTCTAAACTTTTAGATTTGTATTTTCCTCTTGCTCTTTTTTTATTGCCGGAAGAAACTGCAAAGTAAAAGGAAATTATTGTTCATTATTAGCTCCACTCAATGAGTAAAACTAATTTTCACAGAACAACAAAAAACAGAAACTAACTTGCATAATTTTCAGCCTCTGGAGAGCAATGCAAAGTTTCTGTTACATTTTGTGATGATTGTGTTTCTAAAGAAGGTATTCGGATAGAGTTTGGAGATACTCGTCCGGTCTGTAAAGGTCCTTGACTCGGGTTACTTGGTTGTCCTATCTCTACAGATGCATCAGATACACGCCCGGTCTGTATGTGTGGCTGAGACGTCGCTCCAAAATTGCCACGTCCTTGAAAATTTTCACGACCACAGCTCGTACGGCCTCTTCCACGTTTTCCTCGTCCAATTCCTCTCATTTCCTGTAATAAAACATACAAAGAAAATGATTGATTAGAATAGAGAACAACAATTATTTTTATGGCAGTATAATTGCTGAATATATACTGGCTCAAATATGGCAGTATTGGTCAATATTTTTATCATTGTTTTAGGGCCAAAAGAAGCAAAATAGATGGAGAACAACAATGGTCCAAGTCATATTACAGCACACACACACAACCATATAGAAAAAGCACCCCATCTACCATCCATACACCGTATTAGGAACCTTCAGATTAGCTAAGAACCTGCCAAACACAATATTTCTGAAAAACATAGCAGAAATGCTCTCATTTTCACTAACATTATTTTCTGTTTTACAGGTGGCCCCTCTAATGTTCTGATCCTTCAACTGGTATGGTTCGTGGGAGTGGTATCAGCATCTTTGATGCTATATTCTGTAGCAATGCATCAAATAATGTTGACCTATATCATTATGTATTAAATACATGATTATATTGTTTTCCGCGAAAGATACTCAATCTTCCACGCATATTATTTAACATTTGATTGCTAAATACTAAAATATCCATATCAGAAAACTGTAGTTCAATACGAAATGGATCAGATAGTAGTTTGTCGAAAAGATCAGTATACTCGATGTATGAAACATAGACATGCAAAGATTTTAAGAAATGAAGACCTTCATTTGCCTTACTGTTGGCCAATAATACCAACTTCTCACCTGTACTACACGATCAGACTCATGAGCAGATGCACACAATGGCGACTAATGTTGAGCAACAACTGTGATAGCAGCTCCAGAAGAATTCCTCAAAGTTTCAATATTTTCACCAGACACTCCTATCAAACCACCCGCCTGAGAACCAGCAATCAAGAACCTTATTGTGTTTGCTGCCACATAGCCAGCACCTATTTTCTGTGCATCAATGCTGTCATCATCATCCTATCATGGAGAGAACAATAGTGCAAGGATCAGTTCCACTCTCGCAAAAAACAAATAGAGAACTTCAAAATGAGACATAGACATAAAGCTTCAAGCATCAGAAGAAAATCAAAAAAGAAATATAAAGATTCAAGCTTCACTAATCTTTGGTTCATTGATAGTTCCAAACAAATACATGGGATAGTATAATGTCACGGACAAAAATATAGAGAATTTTCAAAATAGGATGTAACATCTATATCATTAGTCTTTTGCTTCTTAGTCTTCAAGAGGATGTATCAGTGTCCTCCCCATCATCATCATCAAATAATTCTTCTTCGCTATCTTCACTCTCTGATATTTCTATATGATTGTCATTAATGAAATCATCTTCCTCATTATGCACATTGTTTTGAGCTTGCGTACTTGCATGATCGTAATTAATACTTTGTGGTTCAACATTATCCCTATGTAGAGACACCTCAATAATATTTTCTTGGTCATTGGTGCACAAAGTATTAAATTCAGCTTCCTCTTGCTGATAAACTTCTTCATTCAGTAATTCTTCATCTTCGATATCTACACAATTATCATCATTATCAGGCATTTTGAAAAGGTCACGAGGATTTGTCTTCACAACAACAAGCCAATCATTATCGACCATGTCGTCCAAGTAAAAGACTTGTTCTGACTGAGATGCCAACATAAATGGCTCATTTGTATTCAAGGCACACCGAGTATTCACACTTGTGAAGCCATATTTGTCAATCTTATATCGTCTTCCTAAGCGAGCCACATCCCACCAATGACACTTGAATAAGTAAACTTTTCTGTTTCCCACATAAGATAACTCATAAATATCCTCTAATACACCATAATACTCCTTATTAGAGTCAGAATCATCTCCTCTCACAAGAACACCACTATTCTGCATTTTTCTTCTCAATGCAAGCTCTTTTGTATGGAATCTAAATCCATTCACCACAAATGTTGAATATCGATGTACTAACGGTGAAGGACCGACGGCTAAGCTTATGAGCTCATCATTTGCACGTCCTTGTGCAGATAGTACAAATATCTACAAAGACGAACAATATTGCTATGACCAATAACATGATGGGATGAATAAACTAATATCAACATTATCATTTGAGTGGACACCTACACGTGCGCGAAACCAATCAAGAAACCCATTTTTATGAGCTCTCATTGAACTTTGGCTTTCAATCTCTCTTGTATATTCCCTACATTTTAAGTTAGCCAAGATAAATCAAATTTAAATTATCTCAATGTGAAACTATCTTGAAGTTAATAAGAGACTTACTCCATGAAATGTGAAACCTCTTCACAATTTTGAAGCACATACATACATGCTTGTTTAAACTCATCATGAGATAGCGTAATGCCTTCTGAGGCACCTTTTGTTTCCCCACTTTTTTTAAAGATATACATCTCATCATTTGACACAGATCCATCGCCATTCCTAGTTGGTTTATTGAACTTTGTTGAGATATTCTTCAAGTATCGTGAGCAAAATGTGAGGCTTTCCTCTGCCAAATAACCTTCTGCAATTGAACCTTCTGGACGATTTTTGTTGCGAACATATGACTTAAGTGTTCGTAGATACCTATATAAAATGACTTATTAATATAATGTGTGTCATTCTTACTCTATAGCATCGAAATTATTAAACAATAAATTACCTCTCAATAGGATACATATTCCGATATTGAGCTGGTCCACCAAGCTTTGCCTCACTTGGCAAGTGAATTGGCAAATGAACCATGACATCAAAGAAAGCCGGAGGGAAAACAAGTTGAAGTTTGGTCAAAATAACAGGAATTTCTGCCTCTAGGATATCAAGATCTTCAATCGTCAAGCACTTAGAGTATATATTCTTGAAAAACTTTCCTAAGGCTATAATTGGATCACACACTTCCTTGGGTAGCAAATCACGTATAGCTACTGAAAAAATGTCTTGCAACAATACATGATGATCGTGACATTTCAATCCATGTATCTTTTTCTCCTGTACGTTGACACACCTTGAAACATTTGAGGAAAATGCATCAGGAACCTTCAGATTAGCTAAGAAACTGCATACCTTCAGCTTCTCTTCCGTGGACAATGCATAGCATGCTGCCGGTAACAAAATATTGTTCCCATCCTCAATAGGATGCAACCTTTGTCTGATTCCAAGATCCATCAAGTCATATCTACTTTTCAATGTGTCTTTTGTCTTTCCAACCATATTCATGACAGTTGATATAATATTATCGGACACATTTCTTTCGATGTGCATCACATCAAGGTTATGTCGTAACATAAGACTCTTCCAATAAGGCAATTGGAAAAAGATACTTTTCTTCTTCCAATTATACGCATTGCTATGAACATCACGCTTTCTCTTTTGTCCTTTACCAAAACTCACATTACCCAAAGCTTGTAATTGCACAAGTGCTTCATCACCTGTTAAAGGGTTAGGTGCAACTCCCACTTCAACTTTCCCATCAAATAACGTCCTACTTCTCCGCCATGGATGGTCCATGGGAAGGAAGCGACGATGACCCATATAACACAACTTACTCCGCAAGGAAGTTGATTGTGTATCTTTATGGCAACAAGGGCATGCAAGCTTGCCTTTGGTTGACCATCCTGAAAGATTTCCATACGCAGGAAAGTCATTGATCGTCCACATTATAGCCACACGCATCAGAAAATTAGATTTTGAGTGTGCATCATAAGTCTCCACCCCGTCCCATAATTCTTTCAACTCTTCAATCATTGGTTGTAAATATACATCGATATTATTGCCTGGACACTTGGGGCCTGGAATAAGAAGTGTCATCATGAAATATGGGTTTTTCATGCAATCCCATGGTGGCAAGTTATATGTAGCTAGTACGACTGGCCAAATGCTATGATTAGAACTCATGTTCCCATAAGGTTGGAACCCGTCACTCGCCAAACCTAATCGAACATTTCTTAACTCAGCTGAAAAGGTGGGATGTCGTGCATCAAAGGATTTCCATGTTATTGAGTCAGATGGATGTCGCAAGACACCATCATCAACATTTCCCTCCTTGTGCCACCTCATCTTTTTAGCTGTTTCTCTTGCCATGTACAATCTTTGAAGCCTTGGTTTGATTGGAAAATGCCGCAAGATTTTATGAGCTACTCTCTTGCCTCCGTGTTCTTCAGACTTCCATCTGGACTTACCACACTTAGGACATGCTTGGACATCGGCATAATCACGCCAATATAAAATACAATCATTCCGACATGCATCTATTTTGGTGTACCCCAAGCCAAGGTCACAAAGAACTTTCTTTGCTTCATAGAAAGAATTAGGCACAAATGACCCCTCGGGAAGAACTTCTTTAAAGAAGCTCAATAATGCATCCATCGATTTGTTGCTCCAATGGTTAAGACACTTCAAGTGAAGTAGTTTAACAACAAAAGACAACTTCGAGACTTTTTTACAACCAGGATAAAGTTCTGTCTCAGCATCTTCTAACAATTTGTAAAACTTTGTTGCATGTACATTTGGCTCTTCATTGTCCTCTGAATTATTATTATTATCCTCCACATTCGTATATCCACAAGCATCGTGAATCATTTCAGTAATATTATCCTCTTCAATACTATCATCTTCCGCTTCACCACTAACTGCAGTATTAGAAGTTTCAACTCTAACTAACACTTCTCCATGCAAATCCCACACTTTATAAGAATCTCAGAAACCCTTCTTCAATAAATCTCCTCTTACACCAACCCTTAGCTTGAACACAGAATTCCTACACCCTTTATAAGGACACCGAATCATAGTGTTCACAGTTGGTTGACTAAATGCCCAATTAAGAAAGTTGTCTACTCTATCTCTATATCTTTGGTTGACTCTATTCCTAATATTTAACCAACTTTTATCCATCATATCTATATCAAAAAAATAAATTAATTAATTTACCAATTAAAAGGGGGTGGATTATAAAAGCAAAGGGAGAAACTGATGACAGACGAGGAATCAATAGTTTAAAAGCAAATAGAGAATTGCGCAAGAAATAGGAGAAGTTGATGACAAATGAGGAATCAATAGTTTAAAAGCAAAAGGAGAAAGGTTAAGACTTTGATACCATATTGACAAGGAGTAAACAGTTATATTTATAGAAGACATTTCTAGCAAAGACAGAAAAAATGAAACAGGGTACATACTACATAAACAATGTGATAATTCATAGGCCCTCTCTCACCCCCAGCCTATTTAAAAATAGAGAAAACACCAACATAGTTTAGAGCACTGTTAACTTTAGCAACAATACTGATATAAACACCAATGTTTAGAGCACTATTAACTTTCTTAGCACAAATATACGTTCTTTAAGATAGTTTCTCTTAAGAAAGAGCATAGCTTGTGCATGAGCTAAAAAGATCCAACAAAAGGAGAGTAAGAAGACACGGGCAAACTACTAAATTGTAGATCTAGTCATATATAAATATTCTTCTGTTTTCTACTTTTTTCTCTTAATTTGCTTAACACAGTAGTCTAATATTTCTTCATCCCTAACCTGATATGCAGGACCAACCAATTATGCTTAACGGCTCGGCCTATCGGTTATCGGCTTTTAAATATACTAATCCGTTAGCCAACTGATAAGATATCGGTTGGTTCGGTATAGGTATCGAGCGGTTATCGGTCAGTGTATCGGTTAAATTTAAGAGACAACGAAAATTTAAATCACAACATGTAATTTAGCTTCCACCAGCAAAATTAAAATCACAGATAGCTTCCAATTCTATTGCACAGCTGCTTTTACAAAGATAAAACAACAAAACATTTATATGTTGTATAGAAAAAATCAACAAGCAACCAACAGACTTATAACTAGCACAGCTTCTTGTGCCAACTGCCAAGTTCTTTTGCAACAAGATGTAAATACTTTATAATTTGCATCAGTCCCAAAGAAGTATTATATATTCTTATAACCTTACAGTAATATACATGTGCCTTATAAAAAATGTGAATCATTATTAAATGTTTATCATGAAAAAATCAGAATCGTCGCAAATTCCTTATTCTAGTACCCCTAATGAGACTGTTACAATGACATGATCATCATACATTACTGATCCATCCTGCAATGTAACTTCACTGGCTTAATGCTATCACCATTTTCAAATTTTAAGTCACAGTCATCGTTTCCCCATTCAATTTTTGTGACTTTTAGTCCTAATTGAATCAAGCCAGGTGGTAAAACAGATGCCAAAGATTCAATCACAATTGAGTACCCTTTAGCTATAGTTAGTTCATCTCTAGAAAAATTACGATACTGACTTTCTCCATTAAAATCTAAAGTTCCTAAGTCAGCAGCTGATGAATAATGCCTATGTATATTCTCAAACATAGCAAAAATTCCTTCTGAAAAAGTGATTTTCTACTCCATCTATCAAAAAATTCAACATTTTCTTGATCTTTCTTTAAATTCCAATAAAATTCAAGACCTTTCCTAAGAAAAGAACCAATACTTAGATTACCATTGGTTAGAGTCCAATGGTACACAAATGACCTCAAACACATCATATCTTACCTTGAAATACTAGTCATAGACTATATAAACAAGTTTATTGCAGTAAGTTCATTTTCAACAGAAAAATCCAAAATTCGGCCGTTTCGTATGCTTGTGATAAGAACACATGCCAACATAAATAAGCCCTTGGACACGTAATAAATCTTGCAATACTATTTTCGCAAAATAATTTTCAAACTTACATTTTCATAGTATAAAAAATATTACTACCATTTTCAAGAACAAGCAATGAGGGTAGCAATAACAAGCTAAGCATATTTTGCCCAAACTAAGAATGAAATACCAACATGCAATAGGTCACTCAACAAGAAGCTTTTAACTTACCCAAACTAAAATTTCTGTCAAGACTGAAAATCAACAACAACAACACCAAATGCGCCTCAAATGAGTCTTTCTATGTGGCTTTTTTTTTGTATTCCTGTAGATTATCAAATGGTTCAGAGAAATTCGAGATGAAATCTAAGAATACCAATACAAAATTACTGAAATAACAATAAACCCTAACTGCATGTTTAAAATTTTGCCTTAAATAATCCTTATAAAAAAATACAAACATAAATTTATATATAAACTAGTGTGGGTATAAACAAAAAAGAAAGGATTATGGTCACTAGCAGCTATATGAGAGAAATAAGTTGTGCAATTCTTCAACCCCAAAATCGATATGGATTTGAACAGCAGCTGTGAGATTTTCGTTCCAACAAGAAAAAGGAAAAGAATAGGGATTTGAACACATACCTGGTAAATAAGATTCACATTTTGATTAGAGAGATTTAGAGCTGGGTCATGAAATTTTTGCAGAGAAGTGATTATAGAGAGAGGGGGAGGGATTTCTAGAAAGAGGAGGGGTTCGTCAGAATTAGAGAGAGGGGGAAAGAAGTGATTTTGTGTGTCTGTGTCTATGTGAAGGGGTTGTCCAAATTAATTAGAAAGAATCAGCTTTTTAAATTTTATTTTGTTATTTTAAATTAAAATTTTAAGGGTATAGTAACGACCCTGTCGCTACAAAATATCTTTAGCCGCAATATACTAAAAGTCGCCACAAAAAATTTGGAGCCAAATTTTTATTCTTAGCGGGACTGAAAATTTCAGCCACATCAAAGGCGATCTCAGACAAGTCGCTGCTAAATATTTACCTTTAGTGGCAACCTTTAATGTCGCTACTAATTCTATCAATGTTGCAGCAACTTATACGGTCGCCACTATATGTTGCCACTAAAAATCCAAATTCTCGTAGTGACATATGAGCGATAGACACTACAAAAAAAAACTGGAATTAGCTACGAACGTCGTCGCTAATCTGTCACTAAAATGCTCGTTGCTAGTAGAATCTTTTGATAATCTGTCGCTAATCCATCGCTAAATGATATTAGCGACGGATTTTTCTGTTTATCTACAGATTTTGTCCGTCGCTAAACCCTGGTTTTTTTAGTAGTGAGATATGATCTATAATAATAGAATCTCCCACAGGCATGGACACATACATAGAAATAGTTAAAGAATCACGAGGCATAACCAGATATGAATCAAAATAGGATGACACAAAGGAATAAGTAGATCCCAGATTAAATAGAACTAAAGAAGCTTTATGGCAAACTGAAACAATACCTGTGATGAAGGTATCAGATGACTCGGCCTCAGGTCTAGTTGGGAATGCATTATAGGGCTGGGCCCCACTACTCTGACCTCTGTCTCTTGAATGGCTTCTAGTTGGCTGGCCTCCACCTATAATAGCCTAACCACCACCTCAACCTGACATCCACATCTAGCAGCCTAGACCTTATCATTAGTTGGTTGAGTGAGTGATGGAGCAATCGGTACCAGAATTATGGCACGAGAACCCTGCTGGTGCATGCCGCAGTGTGATCTTGGGCAAAATCTAGAAAAGTGCCTTAGATCTCCACGAGTATAGCATTCCCTCGGCTGCTGTGATTGCTGACCCTAGAATCGGCCCTATCGACCTGGGTAACAACTCTAATAACTCTGGATCAGAGGTGCACAAATAGGAGCTAGTGGTGTAATGTTGTCTAGCTGCTCAAGATGAAACACATTAGGACCACTACTACCCGAAACACTTTGGAATGCCTGAACCGTTGACTGAAATGGCCAAAGAGGATGGCCTCTACCAAAAGTACCTGTTTACCATGAAAATGGTAATGACAATTAAATTTTTTGTTGGGACTCTAAAAAGTACGTGATCTATTTTTATGCTAGTTGTTAGTAGATGATGCTAGAAGGGTGAAGTTAAAAGATGAAATACGAGCTAAAATAGAACTATAATCAAACTAGGGGGTTTAGCTATTCGGGCCTCGAACTGGCGTATGAGGGGTCTCGAGGTCATTGCCTGGGCTTGGCCTCGAGTTATCGGGGATAACTAAGGAAGGAATAACATTTAGAATATAATTAATGGAGGCTCTTTATGGACAATAACAAGCGATAAATAAAGAATAAGTATGAACATAATAAATGAAAGTAGTAATCTCGAGCGAGTAAGTTAGAGAGAAAAGAGAGAGAGGTTTTATTTATCTTATGTAGAATAGTTGGAGGAACATCTGCCCATAAAATGTTAAGGATCCCCTTTATATAGGAGGAAAAATCTGACATAGTACAAAAGAATTAATTACGAGGATAAAGGGGACAAGATAACTAGGTGACACCAGGCTCTGCCAGTGCTAGTTGCACGCCTTGGGAACTCCCCATCCCCGGCATTTCCATTAGGTCAGGCATTAGTGGACTTCGAGGGGAAGAACTCAACTGCAACCTCACAACCTCGAGGTCTCGAGATGATCTCCCAGAAATGCCTTACTGACAAGAAATTGGACCCTCCGTTTTGCCGTATACAGATAGTCTCCATGTTTTCTAAAACGAAGTAATAGGAAAATATTTTGAATTTCTTCCTCCTTTGATATTCCTGTAATCGGAAATGGCCATGAAATGCCAAGATACAACACGCACGTTGCTCCTGTAGGTTTCCACATTGACCATGGCAGTTGGCTGCTTCTTAGATTTCTTCAATGCACGCATGAGGATTTTATAAATACTTTCTTTTCTATAGTCCATTGCGTGCCCTAATCCCTGAAAAGTTTGCTCTTCCTTTGCTTTTGTGAACTCGACTCTTTCTCTTCCTCTGGAATCTTCTAGGGATGACGAAAAATTCCACCTCTGCTTCCCAGGAGGCTACCGTCTCATCCTCTTCGCTTCTTTCTCAAGGTGAATTGGCCACACCTCCTCGTGTTGAGGAATACGTACTAGGATCTTTTGTGATGACCTCAAATTTCAAGGTTGAGAAATGTTCCTCGAAGCCAGAGTGTCGTGAGCCGTAACTTAGTATATCGGCTCGATAATAGATGTCGGGAGACTGAGGGCTGACTGCCGCTGGGGGGATGCCGTGCTTATGGAGATCCCTGCTCAGGAATAAGATATTATGACTCATAAAGCCGGTTTTCTGAGTGTGTACACCTATCCATTAACCTTGGGGCCGGTGGGGTCATCCTCGCCCTCGATCGACCCCGTGATTCTCGACTTGTGTCGACGATATTGGTAACTCTTGGTAAAATTCATCCTTCATTGTGCCGCGTTGTTTACATGATCAAGCATTACACAAACATGATAGAGGGGATGCCCTTCACCCTCAATCACCTGATCAGGATATATAGTTCTCATCTCTTCCGCGGGGGTCTAATCAAACTTCGCTGTCGAGCCCCGAGGTCCCTCTTTGCCTGCACCGAGTAGCTCGAGAATAGGGGATAGGCAAGCCGATTCTTCTCACTGAGGACTTTTGATCTGATCCCAGGGGAAAAGATACCATTTCCTGAGAGATGGAACGCGGGGTATAAGTAAACGTGTTGTCGGGTCTTCCTTTGCTTTTCTTTGACAACATCTCTGCAAGCATCTAATTCAATTTCTCTTGCATTTTTAATTGTAGCAACCTACCCCAGTGCTGTTTCGGATCTCTAGGATTGGGTCGGCCGCTTATACTCAATTTACCCATAAGCCGAATGAGTGTGGCAAGATTTATCCCGAGCCTGGTAGGAAGCCAAAGATCATGGTAAGCTACAAACCCTGCCGTATCCACACCCTTTGATGCAAATTGCTATTCGTAGCATTCGTTATTATTTCTGTTTAACTCTTGAATTTGTGTAGTTCTGGGGGAAGTTCCTTTGATAAAGAAGGCACAACCCGTTGATAGGGATGCCCTAGTGCTCAGCGAGAAGAAGAGAATGCAGGGTGTTCCATCGGTCGGGCCGTCGGAGTTCAAGAGGGTTAAGATGGAAGAATCCAAGGTCGACCCGTCAGCTCTGACCCCAAAGATGGCAGGAAACCCTCAAGTTGAAGGCGAGGGAGAAAGTAGCTTCCGAACGGTCCCCGAGGAGAGTATAGATTCGGCCGATCCTCAGACCACTGGGATGGAGGTTTCCGAGACGGAGCCCGATGCCGCTGTGGTCTATCTTTGTGGTGGGGAGGCAATGAATGGAGTATCGAGTACTACCTCCGAGTTGGCTACCGGCCAGATTTCTCTCCAAATTGGGGTGCCCTTGGTAGGTAGTTCAGAGGGGCCCAACACTGGGATCCAGGATGAAAAAAGGATGGTGACTTTTATTGATCCTCCCAATTCTGTTATCGTTATTGATTCTCCTCAAGGAGTGGTCCTACCGCCTTATGGAGTGCAAGATGCTCCATGTGAAGAGCCCTCTGAAGCTGGAGCACTAGGCAAAGGTGAAGATGCGCTCGAGAGATCGCCAACCATTCTCGAGGGATATCTTGAAATTGACACTTCATTCGTTTTTGGAGAAATGGGCAGACTTTGCGAGCGAGTAACTTTTGCTAACCCAGGCCGTCACTCTGGGATGCTCTAATCTTTGTTTTTGTGACTTGTCCGTTTTTGTGGCTTCAGGCCAAAGAGTTTTCCGCCAAGCTTTCACCCAATACCAGGATAAGGTGAACCTTCGTAAGCACGAGAATGCCTATCTTACCAAGTAGGTTATTCATCCCTCATTTACTATTATCCGAATCCTTGTTAGATTATAGTGATTTTAGCATCTCGGACCTGATTTTGCAGTTTGAGAAGGAAAACACCCTGCTGGGAGGGGAGCTTCGGGCAAGAGATGCTAAAATTTTCTATCTCAATCGGTATATAAGGGAAACAACTTCCAAAAGGGACACCCTCCAGGGGAAGGTAATCTCAGTTGAGTGTCAGCTCCAGGATGCGAAGGAGGAAAGTGACAGGTACAATGTTCTCCATTCTGAGCTAGTAGCTGCACTATCTAGAATTAAAGCCGAAATCGAGGCGCTTGTAACCTCGCAAGGGAAGGAATCTATTGTCACAAGTTGTCACGTCGAGAGGGAAATTGAAGATGTTAGCCCGAATTTTCCTCGAGTTGTGGATCATACTTGGCCGGATCCTCAAAAATAGGCTATTGGAGATGTACTGGGTGACAGCCCGGGTGATGCATAAAATGAAGGTGCATTCCTGGAAGGGGAAGATGCTGTTGATAAAGGGCTACTGGAGGACTCGTAGCTATCGGGGTGCAACCCTCGGGGGAGCCTTTGAGAATTTAGGCTCGTTAATGGATTAGGATTCTATCAATTTTCCTTTCTATATATATTACTTTCATACTGGCATATATATATATATACACATATATATATATATATATATATAAAGTAAACCCTGTCCCTTTACTTCTTCCACCCCTCTTTTCGCCATGAATTCAGCCAGGTAATCCTGCTTTAAAGTTGGTAGGAATCCTTAGATTCGTGATACGGCCCTGGGGATCATTAGGCGGGTTCAGGGGCTCTTACGCGCCCAGTCGATGTGACCTTTAGTACAAAATGGCATTAGAGCTCTTATGCTTTTTCTCAACTATTTTGGGTTTAGTCTCCAAGTTAGACTTCAACTCGAGTCTCATCTGACCCTAAAGCTTTTGTGTGTACGCGGGCGGGTGACAATGGCTCTTACACCTTGGGTCGAAGTGACTTTTTTATGCACGGCCCTGAGGCTCATTAAGCTAGCGACAATGGCTCTTACGCTTTGCCCTTAGGCATGTATGGTTAACTATTTTCGGTTCGATCTCCGAATCGGATTACGACTCAAGATCATTTTGACCCTCAGCTTTAAAATTTTAAGATGGTGACAATAGCTCTTACGCTTTTGGTCGTTGCGACCTTTTAGTGTGCGTGGCCTTGAGGTTTGTTAGGCTGGAGACAATGGCTCTTACGCTTTACCCTTAGGCATATGTAGGCTTTGTTTTCCTCTCATTAAAGACTTTTGCAATGATTTTTCCTGACTCGTCTTCAGTTCACGAAGCCCTCGATTTCAAGTCGTTAGCGATGATGTTCGAGCACCTCGGAAGGTTTAGCTCATAGGTTGAGTAGCTCGAAGCCTTGTGATTTGGATTTGACATTGTCGAAGCATTTTTGCCTGTCGAGGGTAGACTGTTTAACCGGTTCTTTTCGAAGTATATTTGAAGTAATGGCCTATGATTTTGTAGTGACGGTCAGGTGTCCCTGAGTCGCATTAATTTGACTGGTATAGCCGTATGACCATAGTCATTTGTGTTTGGCCGTAGCCGTTTTTATCCTGAGTGTAGTAGTTTGGGCGTCTATATCATGTGAATTTTTAATGGTCTTACAAATTCAATATATAGCCTAAACTTCGGGATTGAGTTTATGCCTGTAGTAAGGTCTTACAAAATTTTCATGCCTTTTGAGGTCTTACAGTTTTGTTGATACTTGGTACAAGTATGATTCATGCCTAGCTTGAGGTCTTATAGTTTTGTTGATAACTGGTACAAGTATGATTCATGCCTAGCTTGAGGTCTTATAATTTTCGTTGGTACTTGGTACAAGTATGATTCATGCCTAGCTTGAGGTCTTACAGTTTTGTTGATACTTGGTACAAGTATGATTCATACCTAGCTTGAGGTCTTACTAGACCGAGTCTGCCCGCTTGGGGTCTTACGAACTTTGATTTCTAAATGAATAGTGATTGGCGACAGTCTCAAAGTCATCGAGTTTTATTTTGCTCAGGAGCCGTCACTCGTGATCTCGGAATTGCCTCCTTGAGGGCTTATAATTTTAGAGATTCTGACCCTGAGGTCATGCGCTTTCAGAGTTTGTGATGCCAGTCTCCGAGTGTTTGGGACATTTTTCCTTTTTTGGAGATGTTTCATGATTTTCGTGCTGCCTCGTTGAGGGCTTACGGATTTGGAGTTCTAACCCTAAGGCCATGCGGGTGCCGAGTTAGTAACGCCAGTCTCCGATTATTTCGGGGCATTCTCTACAGAGGGATTTTTGCTGGGAAAATGCTAAGTTTCTTTTGGAGTACGATATACTCTAGCGAAAGATATTCTTTGATTGCTGGGAAAAGGTACATGCTATTTTGCTGCCGTGAGTCTACCTTATGCGGACACGGTTCGTTTGGCCATTTGGCCCGGTACATTATTTCCTATTGGAATCTTGTTAGTCGTTCCTCAATTTTTCCGAGTGGGTGACCTTTCGAGAGATGGCCTCCGGTATTGGGGGCTGATTGCAAAGGAAGCCTAGAACACTTGTTGTATTCCCCCTAGGTAGCATGTAGGTTTTGCCTCATTAAAAACCTTGCCGTTAAAACCCTTTTTGGGACAAAATATGATCGAAGGAAAAGAGTTCAACGCCTGCTGGAGGGTATTTACGGAATTTTTGATTAGGTGCCGTAGCACTAATATCATTTTAGCATCGATATATTCCAGTTGCTTGGAAGATGTTCGCCCTCCATGCTGCGGAGCTTATAAGATCCCTTTCCGACTATTTCAAGGACACGGTATGGTCCTTCCCAGTTCTAACCCAACTTCCCTTCATTAGGGTTTCAGGTATTGTGTGTGACCTTCCTAAGGAATAAGTCTCCGAGTGCGAAATACCAGAGATTTGTTTTCCTGTTATAATATCTTTTTATTATCTGCTTCTAGGCGGACATCTGGATCAGCGAGGCTTCTCGTTTTTCATCCAGTAGTTCAAGGGATGTTGTCATGGCCTCCTTGTTTGACACTTAATTAGTATGATGGAACCTGGCGCAAGATTCCCCAACTTCCACTGGTATTAAAACATCGGCACCGTATACTAGAGAGAAAGGCATTTCCCATGTGCTTGATTTTGAAGTTGTTCGATATGCCCATAGCACCTCGGGCAGCGTTTCTCTCTATTTTCCCTTTGCGCTCTCCAACTTTATTTTTAAGTTATGAATGATGGTTTTATTTGTGGATTCAACCTGGCCATTTGCACATGGTTGGTAAGGCGTCGACATAATTCTCTTGATTTTGTGATCCTCAAGGAACTGTGTTACCTTGCTCCTGATTAATTGCCTCCCGTTATCGCATGTTATTTCAGATGGGATTCCAAATCGGCATATGATGTGATCCCATATGAAGTTAATGGCTTCCTTTTCTTTTATTTTTTCGAAGGCATACGCTTCCACCCATTTTGAAAAGTAGTCAGTCATAAAGAAAATGAATCTAGCTTTATATGGTGCCGTCGGTAAAGGACCAACGATGTCCATTCCTCATTTCATGAATGTCCATGGAGATAAAACAGAATGTAGTTGCTCGCCGGGCTAGTGGATCATGGGAGCAAATCTCTGGCATTTGTCGCACTTTTGGATGAATTCTTTTGTTTCTTTTTCCATGTTGTCCAAATAGTAGCCTGCTCCGATTACCTTCCGGAATAAGGAATTTGCGCCAGAATAATTTCCACAAGTTCCCTTGTGAATTTCTCAGAGTATATAATCTGTGTCACCTAGCCTTAGGCATACCGCTAGGGGGCCACCAAAAGTTCTCCTGTACAGGGTCTCATTTTTGTCGAGCGAGAACCGGGCTGCTTTGGTTCGTAAGGCCCTTGATTCTTTTGTATTTGCGGGCAGCTTCCCGTCCTTTAAATAATCAATAGATTTATTCCTCCAGTCCCATGTTAGGCTGGTAGATTTAATATCCGTGTTACCTTTCTCGACCACTGATTTAAATAGTTGGACAACAGCCCCGGGGAGTAGATCCTCTTCTACAACGGTGGATCCTAGATTTGCGAGGGCGTCGACCTCACTGTTCAGCTCTCGGGGTACATGGACTAAGGTCCATTCTTTAAAGCGACGTAGTGCGATTTGGATTTTTTCCAAGTATCTTTCCATTCTGTCTTCTCGAGCTTCGTAGCTACCACTAACCTAGATTACTATGAGGAGTGAATCGCATTTTGACTCGATGGTCTTAGCTCCCAAGCCTTTGGCCAGTTCTAGACCTGCAATCATAGTCTCATACTCAGCTTCATAGTTAGTCAATTTTACGGTATTTATGGATTGTATGATTACGCTGCTAACGGATGGCTTTAGGACTATACCGAGCCTGAATCATCTTATGTTTATAGCGCCATCTGTGAATAGGGTCCATACTTTGAAAGACATGCCTGATCTTATCAAAAGTTCATTATCTACCTCGGGCACGAGGGAGGGCAAGAAATCGGCCACGAAGTCCGCCATAATTTAGGACTTGATGGTCGTTCGAGGTTGATAATCAATCACATAACCTCTGAGTTAGATGGTCCATTTGGCCAACCGACCTGATAGCTCGAGTTTATACAGTCTGCTGCGAAGGGGGTACATCGATAGAACACATATATGGTGACATTGAAAATAGGGCTTCAGCTTTTACGAGGCGCTTATGAGCGTGAGAACTAATTTTTCTAGATGGGTATACTGGGTTGTGGCATCCCCCAGGGTCTGGCTTACCTAATAAGTAGGAAATTGTGTACCTTGTTCCTCTCGAACTAGTACGCTGCTTACTGTTATTTCAGACACAACCAGGTATAAATATAGTATTTCATCTTCCTTTGGCGTATGCAACAAAGGTGGACTAGTCAAATATCGTTCTAGTTCTTCTAAGGCGTGTTGGCATTCTGGAGTCCATTCGAAGTTGTTCTTTCTTTTGAGTAGAGAGAAGAAATGATGGCTCTTGTCTGATAACCTTGATATGAATCTGCCCAGGGCCGTTATCCGCCCTATTAGCCGTTGTACGACCTTTACGTTGTTTACCACTATGATTTCTTCGATGTCTTTTATTTTTTCAGGATGAATTTCGATCCCCTTATTTGATAGCATGAAGCCTAGAAATTTGCCCGAACCCACTCCGAAGGTGCACTTCTCGGGGTTGAGCTTTATGTTGTAACTTTTGAGATTGTCGAAAGTTTCCTGTAAATTAGTCAAATAGTCCTCTGCACGTAGGGACTTAACTAGCATATTATCAATATATACCTCCATTGATTTACCTATTTGATGCTCGAACATTTAAATAACTAGGCGCTGGTACGTTGCCCTTGCAATTTTTTAGCCCGAAGGGCATTATGTTGTAGAAGTAGGTACCATACTTTGTGATGAACGAGGTTTTTTCCCTGTCCTCGGGGTTCATCTGGATTTTTTTATACCCCAAGTAAGCATCAAGAATGGTGAGGGTCTCGTGGTCGGTCGTAGCACCGATCAGACGATCGATATTAGGCAATGGGAAGGAATCTTTGGGACACACTTTACTCAAGTCTTTATAATCTACGCACATTCATAGCTTGTTTCCTTTGTTAGGAACCACCACTACGTTGGCCAGCCATTCGGGGTACTTTACCTCTCTAATGGATCCTATCTTAAGAAGTTTCGTTACCTCTTATTTCATGAAGGTATGTTTTACCTCGGACTATGGTCTTCTCTTCTACTTTACGGGTTTAAATTTTGGATCGACGCTAAACCTGTGGGAGGTTATTTCTGGAGGAAATCCTATCATATCTAAGTGGGACCAAGCGAAACAATCGATATTGTTACTAAGAAACTAAATGAACCCTTTCCTGTGTTCGGGGGTTAACCCCGTTCCCAGGTATACCTTACGATCCTAGAGGTGTTTGGTTAAAATGGTCTGCTCTAGCTCTTCGATTGTCGATTTAGTTGCGTCCGATTCTTCGGGGGCGACGAAGGTCTAAGGAGTGAAGAAATATTCTTTTCCATCTTCTGGGATATGTGTGTTCCTAGCCTCGTTTGAGATCGGGTATGTGGGGATCAACGCCTTATGGTGAACTGCGAACATTACTTTTGCCACCCACTGTTCTCCATGTATGGTCATTACACCGTTTTTCGTGGGGAATTTTATCACCTGGTGTAAGGTTACTGCCCTCATGTTGTGTATCCAAGGCTTGCCGAGCAATGCATTATACCTCATGTCGCTGTCGAGAACTCGATTCTCTGAATCGCACCGGACATGTTGATTGGGAAGGTGATCTCTCCTTTCATTACTTTGCCGGTCATGTTGAAGCCGTGGAGGACTCGAGGGATGGGGGCGACTCGATCGAGCAACCCCAGTTGTCCTACTACCTCTGATCTAATTATTTTGGCTGAGCTACCTGGATTCATGAGCACACGTTTTATCCTGGTATTGTATAAAGAAATAAGATTACTAGTGCGTCATTATGCGGTTCTATCATGGCCTCGAGGTCCTCCTCACTGAACGCGAGGGTGTCTTCAGGTACGCGATTTCGGGTCAGTCCCTCTTCTGTGGTGGACATTTTTATCTGTTTGAACATGGGTTCTTGGGGGGTGTTGGTTCCTCCAATAAACATGAACATCATTCGGAGAGTCTCCCCTTCTGCCCGGGTTGAGTTTTGCGGCGGTATACTGACGTCTGGAGAAGTCATGTCCTTCCCTTTATGATTTTCGAGATTGTTGTTCTCAACTCTATTTACCGAGCCAGAAATATTTTCCTAAAATCGAAGATCTTGGACAA
Source organism: Nicotiana glauca (assembly GCA_026770625.1). Classification (NCBI taxonomy): domain Eukaryota; kingdom Viridiplantae; phylum Streptophyta; class Magnoliopsida; order Solanales; family Solanaceae; genus Nicotiana; species Nicotiana glauca. Next base: position 32,119 of record MU771643.1, on the reverse strand, counting down.
GAAAAGCGTGAAAGATAACTTGCATTGTGTAACGAACCCAACAAAAAAATAATCACTATTATTTTTTTCCCCACAGTGGGCGCCAAACTGCTTACCGTGAAAATGGTAATGATAATTAAATTTTTTGATGGACTCTAAAAATACGTATCTATTTTTATGCTAGTTGTTAAGCAACTGATGCTAGAATGGTGAAGTTAAAAGATGAAATGCGAGCTAAAATGGAACTATAATCAAACCGGGGGGTCTAGCTATTCGGGCTTCTGACTGGCCGATGAGGGGCCTCGAGGTTGAAGCCTGGGCTCGGGCTTGAGCTATCGGGAAAACCGTGGAAGGGCTAACAGTTAGAATATAATTAATGGAGGCTCTTTATTGCCAATGAAAAGCGGTAAATGAAGAACAAGTATGAACATAATAAATGAAAATAGTAATCTCGAGCGAGTAAGTTAGAGAGAAAAGAGAGAGAGTTGTTATTTATCTTATGTAGAATAGTTGGAGCGACATCCGCCCATAAAATGGTAAGGATCCCTTTTATATCAGAGGGGAAGCCTGATATAGTATAAAAGCATTATTTATGAGGATAAGGGGGATGAGACAACTTGGTGACACCAGGCTTTGCCAATGCTAGTTGCACGCCTTGGGAACTCCCCATCCCCGGCATCGCAATTAGGTCGGGCATTAGTGGACTTCGAGGGGAAGAACTCGACCCCAACCTCACAGCCTTGAGGTCTTGAGATGATCTTCTAGAAATGCCTCACTGACAAGAAATTGGACCCTCCAATTTTGCCGTATACAGTACCCCAACAACTAGACGAGGCACCACTGAAACCACAAAAATGACGAAGCCTCTTATCAGATACCGGAACCCTCTCCTAACCACGAACCATCTCGATAAATCTAGCAACATCTATAGCCCTCTAAAAAGAAATATCATCTCCGGTCTCCTTGGCCATCTGTAGCTTGATAGTGAAAGCGAGCCCATAAATGAATCTCCTCACTCTCTCCCTCTCAATAGGAAGCAAGATATTAGCATGGTGAGATAGGTCCACAAATCAAGTCACATACTGGGTAATAGTCATACTACTCTGCTGAAGACGTTCAAACTGCCTACGGTAATCCTATCTCAGAGTGACAGGAATGAACTTCTACCCCTAGTAGTAACTGCCACATGGGGCTCCAGATTCTGTCTGACTTCATATGTTGTGTGTGTTCTCACCATCTACAAGAGAACAAGAATAGAATGGTTCCATAATTAATGATAGAATAAAGTCTCACTATAGAGAAGGAAAGAAGTGAAAAGTTTCCTAAACTCCATAGCCTCGAGGATATGATTAATGAAGTTTTTGTACCGATCCTCCAAACTCTGCTATGCTTTCTCATAACTCGTGAGACCTAGCAAACCTAGTTCTCTAATACCAACTTGTCAGGACCCGGAATCCCAACCTCGAGGTCGTGACAATTCCTAACATCCACTTGATAGGCAAGCCGACGTGAGATAATCAAATAGTAATTTTTTAATAGTTTAAACACATTGACGATATACAACGAGAAATAGAAACCCAATATGATATAGTACCAACATAAGTTATACGATAATATCTACTCCAAGGGATCTGAAGTCATGAGTACACAAGCAACTAGAAGTTGTATAAACAGAGTATGAACTAAATACAACTATTTCAAAAGAAATGAATTGTAAAAGAGGGAAGATGAAGGGGACTTCAAGGCCTGCGAATGCCAGCAGATTTACCTCCAGTCTCCGTATGCAATAATCCGAGCTGACATACCTCACGCACCGCTGGGACCAATACTAGAATATGAACATGAAGAGTACAAGTGTAGTATGAGTACAATCAACTCAATGTACTCCATAAGTGTCAATCCTAACCTCGACGAGGTATTGACCAGGCTATGACAGGACACCTACATAAATAAATATGTACAAGTATATACCAAGCAGTAGCAATAACAGAGAATCATAACGGAGAAATTGGGAGAGGACATGCAAAAATGGGAAAGATATGATAACTACAACAAGTATGGCATCACATAATAGCCAACTAAATCATCAAAAATGAAATTAGATAAACCAATGATATAAAAATAGCACGACATTACCCTTCGTGCTTTTACTCTCGTCCTTACCATGAATGATGACATAAGTAATATGAAATGACACGACATCATCCTTCGTGATTTTACTCTAAATCTGACCATGTAACAATAAATAAATGAGATGAATGGTACGGCATCGCCCTTCGTGATTTTACTCTTTTCCTCACCAGATAATATTGATTAAATTTGATAAATGGCACGACATCACCCTTCATTCTTTTACTCTCTTCCTCACTATGTATTAATCAATATATGAGATAAATGTAATGACAAGATATCTCCATTCGTGCTTTTACACTCTTCCTTGCCATGTAATAAGGATAATATGAATTCGGAAAATAAATAATGTGGAAAATGAATTTAACATCAACTATGATGACAAGGCACCAAACTTCAACTTCCAAAATACTAAAAATTATGAAATAAGTAATAATTACTGAAGGAATAATCAAAGAAGTATTAATCTAACTTAAGCATTGATATCATAATTAATAGTGCAGTAACACATAAGGAAGCAAGTTCCTCCCGCATGCTTTAACCCAAAAATAACGAAAAAGTACTCGTCACCTTACATATACATTGTACCCACACATTAAACACCTAGCAAATATACAAATAAGTCCTAATCCCATATGTTAGGGTTAACCACAATATTTACCTTGCTCTGCAATCACATCAAAGCTCAGTGTGGGCTTTTCCTCTAAAGTTTGCCTCCAAACCAATTGAATCTAATCAGATATAGTTCAAACAATTCAAAATAAGCTTTAGAAACTATACATGAGTGAAAAAGATTCAATCTTTACTGATTTTAGAAAAAGTCAACCCCGAGACCGCTTTGTCAAAGACCGAAATTCAGAAAAAAATCCAATTACCCATTTACCTCCAAACCTGATTATGTAATTAGTTTCAAAATTCAATCTCAATTGGAGGTCAAAATATCAATTTTACAATTTTACCTAAATTCCTAATTTTCTACCATGAATGAGCGCAGATTAAGAGTAGAAATCAATGGGTGTTGATGGAAATGGAAAAAAATTAGTTAATATATACTAACCTATGAAGTAGGGATGAAATTCTTCTACAAAATCGCCTATAGGCCGAGCTCTAATGTAGAGATGGTGAAAAATGGGTAAAATCCCGATTTTTCGAAGTTTAAAAGACTGTGTGTTCCTTGGCGTTAGGATCGACTCTTACATAGTACATTATATCGGTTGTACTCATACTATGCTTCTGAACTTCTTGTGCGAATGCTGGTATCAGTCCCAGCGATGCATAGAGGTGCGTCAGCTCGGATCACTTTTACTACGGAGACTCGAGATAGATATGTTGGCATTCGCAGACCTTGAAGTTCCCTTCCATTTTCCATCTTTACTATTTATTTCTTTTGAATTGTTATATTATTACAAACTATGAATGTAGACTTCTAGTTGCTCATATACTTGTGACTCCGAATTTGTGGGAGTGTTGGTATGAAGTTGTTCAAATTCACACTGAGTTACATTTATAGTTTATTTCTTCGTTTATTTTCATTATTTTGAATTAGTTGTTAAAAATAATTAGTTAATTTTTTATTAATGTCGGCTTGCCTAGCATGTGGATGTTAGGCGCCATCATGGTCTCGAGGTTTGAGAATTTCGTATCATGACATCCCTAGTGCCGAACTAATATTTGTTACCATGTGTATATTCATGGAAGTCGAGCCCCTCCCGCATCGACTAGGAGTGCCCACCATAATATCGTATAATTTTGATTACTTTGCTAAATCATGAGTCACAACGTATATATTAAGGGAAATCCAATCATGGTGACTATTTAGTCGTCCAATCCAGGCCACGGTATAATCATTGTATATAGTCGTCTAGTATAATCCATGTTGCTAATCATAGCATGTATACCGACATGTGGGTTCGGGTATTGAATTTATTTTCAAACACCTTCTCGGATCTTAAAAATACTCCTAAAGTATTTTATACTATTTGGCACCTTCGGTCCTTTCATAAAAATATTAGTATTTCATAATTGTTGGTGTGGCCCTTAAATATTATCTTTAAATTAGACTCAATATATACAAATATTCTCTTTTTATTTTATAGTCATTATTTAACTTTTGAAATTATAAAGTCATATTCATATTCATGGGAAAGCTTTAACACCATATTCCTTTTTATTTAAATCCTGAACCATATAATCATAGTCATTTTAATTTAAAAATCATATCATCATGCATATTCATTTGAAAACTTGATAGCCCTATAATGAATTCGTGTGATGACGCGATAGTTCATCTAGAGTTTTAAACCCTAATTTCATATTTCGAAACCTCAAATACCTCATTTTATCCTTTCTCGATTTGTGTGCGTAGGCCGAGTATTATTCTGGAAAGCATTTATGCTAAAAATCGATAAAATATGAAACTTTGACCTTGAAAATCCATTTGAGTTGACTTCGATCGACGTTTTGAGCAAACAGATCCGAATTCGCATTTTGACGGTCCCAGTGGATCCGTATCGTTATTTGGGAATTGGGCGTTTGCCCGAAATCGAACTCGGAGGTCCCTAGCTCGAGTTTTCGTATTTTGTTGAAAAATTGAAGTTTGAAGGCTTAATGAATCTAAAATTTGACCAATGTTTGACTTCATTATCGGGTCCGTATTTTTGTTCCGGAACCTAGTACAGGTCAATTACTATATTTGTGACTTGTCTTTCAAATTGGGTGAGAAACGAAGTTCATTTGACGTGATTTAGACGTCCGAGTGTTAAAATAGCTATTCTAAATTTTTCTTGAAAATTCACTTGATTTTGGTGTACGATTCATTGTTCTAGGTGTCATTTTGGCGATTTGATCGCGTGAACAAGTCCGTATGATATTTTTTTTCTACTTATGTGCATGTTTGATTTGGATCCTTGAGGGCTCGGGTGAATTTCGGTGTAATGACGAGATCGGTCATTTCGAGAGTTATAGCCCCGTTCCACTATTTACTGCTTCTTTTATGTTCTTCATCTATATTATGATATACTGGTTTAGTATGTTCAGGTCCAGAGTGGTTTCGGAGTGAATTGTGACACTTAGTCTCTTATTTAGAAGTTTAAGTTTGAAGAGTTGACTGGATGTTGACTTATGTATAAATTACCTCTCATTTACAGTTTTGATGGTTCCGTCAGCTTCGTTAGGTGATTTTGGACTTGGGAATGCCTCCTGAATATGATTTGGGGGTCTGTAGTAGAATTAGGCTTAAATTGGTGAAAGTTAGAATTTTGGCAATCTTGGTCGGTAGTGGAAATTTTGATATGGGGGTCGGATTGGATTTTCAGAAGTTGAAGTAGTTTCGTGGTGTCATTTCTAACTAGTGTGCAAAATTTGAGGTTAATCGGACGTGGTTTGGTAGGTTTCGGCGTCGTTTGTGGAATTCAGAAGATTAGAAGTTTTTTAGGCTTGAATCGGAGTATAATTTAGTATTTTTATGTTGTTTTGAGTGATTCGAAGGTCTGACTAAGGTTGTATGATGTTATTGGACCTGTTGGTTTGTTTGGTTGTGGTTCCAAGGGCCTCTGGGTGATTTCGGGTGGTTGATGGCTTGATTTGAGTTGAGGAATTAAAGCTGAAGTTCTGCTGCTACTGGTGTAACCGCACCAGTGGAGCGGGAACCGTAGTTGCAAGCCCGCAGAAGCAAAGGAGGAGCCGCAAAAGCATCCAAGGAAGAGCCGAGCAGAAGTCGCAAGTGTAGAGATGTTCCCGCACCTGCGAGGATCGCAGAAGTGGGTAGCTGGGCACAAGTGCGAGAGGGAGCTGCAGGTGCGATGTTTTCCGCACCTGCGGTAGTCGCAGATGTGGATATGCAGCCGCAGAACCGAGGACTGGGATTTTAAGTGGAATCCGCACATGCGATGGTATTTCTATAGTTGCAGCATCACAGATGCAACAGAGGGCCTGCAGGTGGAAAAGTCTGGGCAGAAGCTTAAAAGGCTAGGGTTCGCGATTTTGATTTTATTTCCACATTTGACTCTCAGACTTAGGAGATTTTGGAGGAGATTTTTTAGGGTATTTTTTTGGTAAGCTTCTTCAACTCGTTTTGGATCATAAATCTTGTTTCCTCACTGATTTCCCCATCAAATTAGCAAGATTTCAAAGTGAAATTTGGGGTTTAGGGCTTGAGGATTGGACAGTGGATTTGGTGATTTGGGTGTCCATTGAGGTTGGATTTTCATAAATTTGGTATGGTTAGACTCGTGAGAGAATGGGCTTTCGGGTTTGTGACTTTTGTCGGATTTTGAGACGTGAGCCCGGGGGCTAGGTTTGAGTCGATTTCAGGTTTTGACTTTAATTTAGTATTTTTCTTGTTGAATTGATTCCTTTAGCCTATATTGATTGTATTGTATTACTTGTGGCTAGATTCAGAATGTTTGGAGGCTGATTTAAGAGGCAAGGGCATTGAGAAGTAGGATTTTTTTTGGTTTAGGGTAAGTATCACTTTCAAACCTAGTTCTGAGAGTTCGAAACTCCAAATTATGTGATATGTGATTGGTACTGAGGTGATGTACATGCCAGTGACGAGCATGCGGGCGTGCACCATGAGAATTGTGACCTGGGTGATTCTATGGCACCGTTTAATAGCAATCCCATTGACATCCATGTTCTCATCTTTTAATTCTGTGGCACCGTTTAATTCTAGATATCATCTTTAGGCTTTATGCCGGTATAGTTGCGACCCTTAGTGGTCATTTTTCTGTCATCTCACTATTTTCATTGATATTTCATACTTATTCATGTTCATGCATTTTTATATCATATCTCAATCTCTGTTATTTATTGATTCATCATATCATTGTTCTAGGTTAGTTTCATGACATTATGAGTCTGTGGGTGTGCTTGGAGAGATTGATGATTGAGTGAGGCCGGGATCCTAATTATGAGTGACAGTTATGGGATTGGGTTGTACGCCACAGCGGTTATATTGATTGGTCATAGTGTTTCGGTTCTAGGAGAACCTCTGGGGTCTGTAGCATACCCCAAATGAACAAGGATGATATTATTGAGGGATGGATTTCCCTGGATATAAATATTGTCCGGAGTACTTGATACCTAGATATGGATGTTCTCTATAGGGCCGGATTACCCTTTTCCTCGGTACTGGATAACTTATAGTCAGTGTTGTATATGTTCCGGGATGGATCTTCCCTGGACCAGATGGCCATATATAGTAGCGAGTGGTTGAGCACTTGAGAGTGGGAGCACGTTGTGCATTTCATATACTATGTGCATTAGCATGCAGAGATAGTTGAGATATATACCTTATACTGTTTAGATCTGTATTTACATCATCGCTTTGAGTTGTCTATTTAACTTGAAAGTATGCCTACATTTATGCACATTTATTTCTATTATATCTATTGCTGTACTCACGTTACTACTGTACCTCGTGTGCAGATCCAGGCGACTCTGCTTACGACGGCAGTTGCTGATTGAGGCCTTAGAGTTTGGAGACTACCGAGGTAGCTGCACAACTTTTGCAGGACTTGACTCTCCTTCTTTATCATTTGATGTATTTTTAGTTTTTTTCTTTATGCATTGTAATGGATTGTATTCCGAATAGACGCTTATGTACTCATTGATACCCCGATCTTGGCTAGATTATATTACACTTTGGGATTTATTATGTTTTCAAAAGGGTTTCCTTAATATTAACGGCTTCCATCATTATTTTAAATTTATTTTTACTATGTTCGATTGTTGAGTTGAGGTTGTCCTAGTTCCACGATAGGCTCCATCACGACGGTTAATTTGTGGTCATAACAAGTTCGTATCAGAGCCTAGGTTACATAGGTGCCATAAGTCATGAGCGGGTTTACTAGTGTCTTGCGGATCGATACAGAGATATTTGTACTTTTCTTCGATAGGTTGCAGAACTCTTAGGAAACTTCATATTCTTGAATTATTATCTTGTGGATCTATTGATATTTGTAACTAAATTCTATTATTCTATTTTGTCATAGATGGTGAGGATACGTGCTAGTGGAAAGGACGGACAACCACCAGTGCCACCAGTCGGGGCTGCGAGAGGCATCACAGCAGAGGCTCTGGTAGGGGCAGAGGTGTAGCCCACACAACAGCTTGGGCAGCACCTGCAGATTCACTAGTTGCCCCAGCTCAGGATTAGGTCCCAGTTGTGGATGCACCAGCGGGACCAACTTAGGCACCAGTTGTACTCATCGTGATCCTAGGCCTTCAGGAGGCCTTAGCATAGATTCTGACCGTGTGCACCAGTCTTGCTCAGGCGTTCTTTGTTCTACTGTAGAAGCCACTTCCTAGGCTGGGGGAGGTACTCAGACTTCTGCCACCCACACGCCAGAGCAGGTGGTGCAGGTGCTTCTGACCAGAGAGAGGGTGTCTGGTGCTACCTTTGATGAGGTTGTTGACAGTGCTGGGGACCGGGTTGAGAGGGAGGCCAAGAGGTCTCTTGGATCAGGTAGATTTGGTTTTGTTCCTTTTGGAGGTGAGTTTCACCATGGTAGACATCGTCCTAACAATTATACTCAAACGTCCTGTCTAGTTCATCGTGGTGCATCATCTGGCCATGTTCTCACAGTTCTCAGCAGGGCCACTCATCTCTCAATGACCTTCCAACTCAAAGTTTATCTCATGCACCATTAGCTTAGGGTTCATCTATGTCGGGGCCTTCTAACTGCCCATGTGCTCGGGGCTCCCTTTAGCCCCCACGTCCATTGGCTGGTAGTGGTTGCTTTAAGTGTGTTGATTTAGGTCATATCAAGAGGTACTATCCCACCTTATGGGAGGTTCATCTAAGCAGAGGAGTGAGCCTTCAACTTCAGCACTAGTTACTTCACGGCCCACCCAGCCAGCTCGAGGTAGAGCTTAGTCAGCTAGGGATCGCCCTAGAGGGGGAGGCCGATCAGGTGGCGGTCAGCCCCGTTTCTATGCACTCCCTTCCAGACCATATATCATTGCTTTAGACGCACTATAATAAAAAGGGGATTTAGCAGCAATAAACTAATTGCTGCTAATTTATTCATGGAAGGCAAATATTAGCGGCCAATAAATATTAAACGGTAATTAGTATACTTTTAATGGCCATTCAAGAGAATAGACAGTAAAACTATTGTTTTTACTTTTAATGTTGCCTCCAATTTCAATTTTTTGCTAAATCATATCCCGCCTAAGTATATTCCCTCTTAAAGTTTTTTTTGGGTGTTAATCAGACCCAAATGGCATTTTGCCTCTTTACTTATTAGAACATGTAACGAACAGAGATGTGAACCATGGACAAATAATAATCGTTGATTTCTATGATGTTCACGGTGGTGTTAGATCGAGAAGTAACAAATGGAGCAACAACAATCAGAACATATTTATAGATAGTTGCCCGGTAAGATTCGAGTCTGTTTTATAAACTGTAAGGATGTAAAACAAGAAGCAGAAGATTAGGCAAAGATGTAAGTCCAGATTTGTCATTTTCATGGAGTTTGGCGGATAACATATACGTCACCTGAAAAATTCTTTTTTGCTCGGATCTGGTTAGATCTGGATTTATATACAGCTTATCTACTAATTAAAAGACGAAAAACGGAGGAAACATGGTTGCTGGAGTTCGTTTCATTCCGGCCATATATGAAAATCCCAGTTAGCAAACAAGAGTACATTGCGAGGGTGGCCATTTGCATCCATTTCCTGTGATCTCTCGACTCCGATTGTCACCTAAAAAATTCTTTTTAGTAATTTTTCTTTCATTTTCTTTTGATCTCCACTTATTTTGAAACTTTATGTAGGGTGGAATAGGTGTATATGTCTGTGATCATAAAACATCGCTTCCAAGTCTGTTTCTCTATATTTATGCCTTTTAAATTGCTTAAGGAGCTGCAATTCTATATAAAGGAATTAGCTGAGCAATCTCTTTTTATGGTGCAAATTGATTTAGCCTCTATTCTCTTTTTTTTTTCCTTTGAATGAATTTACCTGCATATGGTTATTTTATTGCTTAGTGTTTGGCTTCTTAGACTTTGCATATACACTTTTATTTTAAGTCATTGTAAAGCATTGATATCCTCTCATTGTGTTTCGTCTAGTACATGGTTGGTATATCTTAGAGATATCTCGCTATCTTGAGTCTTGATGATTCAAGCAATTTGAATGTATTTTTTTTCTCCTTTTAAGATTATAAATTTTATGCTTTCCTCATTTTACCATTTTCTTCAAGGCTCGATTGCTGCCTTTATCAATCTGGATTGAATTATATTTCACAAAATGTTATATATGCATAGGAGCAGCTTATTAAGACAAACCAACAAAACATATTGATTAGGTCTCTCATGCTTAAGAAGCAGAGGGGTGAGTATAGTTCAAAAGATGGCAAGGGGATTTCCTCAAATGACAATGGTAGAAAAAGGTAATTGTCCATGTTTCTTAAATATTATTGCTATCCTATACCAGCTGGTGTACCTCTGATATCATCTTCATCTCCCTTTTCATATATATCTCTGCCCATATTCACTAGATTTGGCATGTCTTGAACCAAATCTTGTGTCGTCAAGGCATTTCCACCGTGTGTGTTTGCTAAAGTTGCCTTGTTTTGTTGTTGTTCTATGCCTTGCACTTTGTTCCTGCTCTTAATCACATGACTAGTACTAATAACTTGAGACGGATTTAGCGAGTTTAGAGGTGTAGAACTTACCAACGCATCCAGTAGCTTCCTATCCTTCAACGTGATAACTGGTGCCTTTATATCCTGCTGCTGCTGTCCAGCATTTGAAGGTTTTGCTACAGCACCTGAAGTGCTTAAAATCTGCTGCTGCTGTCCAGCATTTGTTGGTGCTTCTGCATTTTGACCATCAACAAAGGTTGCAGGTGGAGTGTTTCTAAAAGTTGCTGCTGCCCAGTATTAGCTGTTACTGCCATTTGCATCGCATTACCACCTGGAGTGTTTGTACTAACGTGTTGCTGGCCATCTTTTGAAGTTGTTGTTGCATTTTGATTATCTTCTCTTGTAGAGTTTCTAGGTACAAAAGCTGGAGCCCTCACATTAAGCTTGCTCGAGGAACTGCAAAATGGTGATCCAACTGAAGGAACGTCTTCACCTTTACTCTCTTGATCAGAAATGTTAGTCGAATCCTCCGCAACTTCACAACCACAGTCCTCATCTTCATCCTCCTCACGTTGGTTAGCCCAAAGTTTTGATTTAATAACCATCTCCCTTACATTTGCTTATATAATTTCGTTATTGTTACCCGTGGACAGAATCAACTACTTGGATTCACCACCATGCTCACCAAATGATTCTAGCGATTGAGAAGGGACATCCTGCACCGATGTGTTCAAAGAGACCAATGATTGCTTGATCATAGGATTTGCACTCATCATCATAGCCATTTGAGTTTCTTTAATGATTTTTGCAACTTCTGGATAGAAATATGTAGCTTTGGAGTACTGGACATTGTGGTTGCAGTGGACAATTTGACTGCCTCGGCCTTTTGCGCATCAACAGGAATAATGTCCTTCGAAACATTTAGTCGACCACCTGTGTTCTTGGAAAGTTGCTGTTGTTTGCTACTGCCTGGAGATTGTGGTTGCCTATTTTTTGAGTTGTGTTCATTATCATAGCTTCCTGGGTATCCTTTACCATTTTAGCTAAGTCCGGATTGGAAATATGGAGCGGTGGTGTTGTCTCAGTAGTTACATGGACAACCACTACCTTTTGTTCACCTACAAGAATCAATTCCCTTGAACTGCCTAATAGTGTGCCTGTAGACATAAAATTTTGCTGTTCTTTTACGCTGCTTGGGGATTTTGGCTGCCTAGAATTTGATGTTGCGTCTCGATCAACCTGCTGCTCTCCCATCCCAACATCAATAAACACAGGTTCATTATCCAAAAGACCAAAAGAGTTAGTAACAGTAATGTTCTTTGAACCATTAACCTGATTTTTATGCACTGGAACATTTTCTTTGTTAGGTGAAGATTGTGTGTGATTCACCACTGACCAATCACTCATTTTTGATCGAGCATGAGGGTCAGATTTTAAAAAATCAGCTGCATCACTGTCAGCTGCAATAGACCTTCCTGGAGATTTAAGAGACTGTTGCTCAGTTTCACGTTCCACACCTGCTCCAATTCCCTCCTCTTTATCACCTATTAACTGTTGCATATTAATTTGCCCCTAACCTTTATTAATTTGCCCAGTACCATAGGTATTTTGCTCAAATTTTGTTGGACCATTATTAGCATGTTTAACTCCTTGCACAATATATTTAAATGTGTACACTCATGAAGTTTTATACATTACATTCCATCTTTTGACATGTTTATTTTTTTTCTTTTCAGATCATATGCTCAAGAATTTTGCTGTGGAAGATTTCAATATGATAAAGAGCTGCCGAATCTATTTGAAGATATTATTTGATAGGATTAGTTATATGAGTTCAATCACTATAAGTTTATTTTTAAAGTTGTGACATTAATATTTTAGATTAGTACTTCCTTTGGATTGTTTAGATTCAATGAATATATTTTATTTTATGAATTAATAGTAATATATTTTATAGCATTTGCCTACCTTTGTTTTCACCAAAAGGCACTCTTTTACTATTAGCGACAACTAGTTGAATTCACTTGCCATTAAAAGACTCTAAAAGATCAAAATAAGATATTTATAGGCAGGATACAATAACCGATCTAATTGCCACAAAAAATTTATCTTTAAAATAACTGACTTTTAGCGGCAATTAATTGAATTTATCGACCATAAAAATGGACGCTAAAAGAGCATAGTTAATTTGTTATGGAAATAATTTACCGGCCACAATTATTGTTGCAAACAATTACCGGTAAAACTAACGATCTTTAGCAGCAATAAATTATACCCTTTACCTGCTTTTGTGAAAATGGTCGCCAAAAGCTTTGCCGACCCCCACATTGCCAGCTAAATGGTATTGGCTGGTAAAGGATATAGCGGCTATTGTTATTGCCGTTAAACACATTTTTTATTATCGTTAAAGCCCCATTTTGTAGTAGTGACGCAGTGATCGCAGGTATTATCTCCGTATGTCATTGAGATGCTTCTGTATTATTTGACCCTAGTTCCACTTATTCATATGTGTCATGATATTTTGATCATTATCTAGACATGCCCCGTGAGTCTCTAGTTTCATCTGTTCGTGTATATGCCGGCGGGCGAATTATTATAGACTGTGTATACCGATTGTGTGTGGTTACTAGTGGGGGCTTAGAGACTAGAGTTGATCTGTTGCTGTTTAGTATGGCTGAATTTGATGTGATATTGTGCATGGATTGGTTGTCCCTTTGTCACGCTATTATGGACTGTGTATATTTTGATCATTATCTAGACATACCTCGTGAATCTCTAGTTTCATCTGTTCGTATATATGCTGGTGGGCGAATTATTATGGAATGTGTATACCGATCGTGTGTGGTGTCTAGTGGGGGATTAGAGACTAGAGTTGATCTGTTACTACTTAATATGGTTGACTTTGATATGATATTGTGCATGGATTGGTTGTCTCTGTGTCACGCTATTATGACTATTGGGGGATTAGAGACTAGAGTTGATATGTTTCTGCTTAGTATGGTTGACTTTGATGTGATATTGTGCATGGATTGGTTATCTCTGTTTCACGCTTAATGTTAATGGCTTCTGTCATTATCTTAAATGTATTTTATTGTGTTCGATTACTGAGTTGAGGCTGTCCTATTTCCATGATAGGCGCCATCACGACGGTTAATTTTTGGTTGTGACAAGTTGGTATCAGAGCCTAGGTTACATAGGAGCCATAAGTCATGAGCGGGTTTAGTAGTGTCTTGCGGATCGGTACGGAGACGTTTGTACTTATCTTCGAGAGGCTGTAGAACTCTTAGGAAACTTCATGTTCTTGAATTCTTATCTTGCGGATTGATTGATATTTGTAACTAAACTTCTGTTATTCTATTCTCTCATAGATGGTGAGGACAGGTGCAACTGGAAAGGACGGATAACCACCAGTGCCACCAGTCGGGGCTGCAAGAGGCATCACAACAGAGGCCGTAGTAGGGGCAGAGGTGTAGCCCGCACAACAGCTAGGGCAGCACCTGCAGATCCACTAGTTGCCCTAGCTCAGGATCAGGTCCCAGTTGTGGATGCACCAGCGGGACTAGCTTAGCCACCAGTTGTGCTCATCGTGATCCCAGGCCTTCAGGAGGCCTCAGCTCAGATTCTGACCATGTGCACCAGTCTTGCTCAGGCGGTCTTTATTTCTACTGTAGAAGCCACTTCATAGGCCTGGGGAGGTACTCAAACTCCCTCCACCCGCACACCAGAGTAGGTGGTGCAAGTGCTTCTGACCAGAGAGGGTGTCTAGTGCTACCTTTGATGAGGTTGTTAACAGTGATCAGGAGATACAGTCGTTTCGCAGTCAGGACTGGGTTAAGAGGGAGGCCAAGAGGTCTTTTGGATCAGGTAGCTTTGGTTTTGTTTCTTCTGGAGGTGAGTTTCACCATGGCAGATGTCTTCCTTATAGGTATACTCAAACGTCCGGTCCAGTTCACCGTGGTGCATCATCTAGCCATGGTTCTCATAGTTCTCAGCATGGCCACTCATCTTTCAATGCCCTTCCAGCTCAAAGTTCATCTCATGCACCATCAGCTTAGGGTTCATCTATGTCGGGGCCTTCTAGATGCCCATGTGCTAGGCACTCCCTTCAGCTCCCACCGCCATTGGCTGGTAGTGGTTGCTTTGAGTGTGTTGATTTGGTTCATATCAAGAGGTACTATCCCACCTTATGGGAGGTTCATCTAAGTAGAGGAGTCAGCCTTCAACTTCAAAACTAGTTACTTCACGGCTCGCCCAACCAGCTCGAGGTGGAGCTCAGTCAGCGAGGGATCGCCTAGAGGGGGAGGCCGATCAGGTGGCGGTCAGGCTCGTTTCTATTCAGTACATGCCAAACAATATGTCATTGCTTCAGACATAGTAATCACATGTATTATCTCTATATGTAATCGAGATGCTTCTGTATTATTTGACCCTAGTTCCACCTATTCATATGTATCATGATATTTTGATCATTATCTAGACATGCCCCATAAGTCTCTAGTTTCATCTGTTCGTGTATATACTGGTGGGCGAATTATTATGGAGTGTGTATACCGAACGTATGTGGTGACTAGTGGGGAATTAGAGACTAGAGTTGATCTGTTTCTGCTTAGTATGGTTGACTTTGATGTGATATTGTGCATTGATTGGTTGTCTCTGTGTCACGCTATTATAGACTGTCATGCTAAGACGGTAATATTGTCTATGCCAGGGTTGCCACGGATTAAGTGACGAGGTTCGTTGAATTATGTTCCCAATAGAGTGATTTCATTCTATAAGGCGCAACGGATGGTTGGAAATGGTTGTTTTTCTTATTTAGACTATATGAGGAATGTCAATTCAGCACTCCTACTATTAATTCAGTTCTAGTGGTGCGAGATTTTTCGGATTTGTTTCTTGAAAACCTGCCAGGCATGCCACCAGAAAGGGATATTGACTTCGTTATTGATTTAGTGTCGGAAACTTAGCCTATTTCTATCCCACTGTATCATATATCACCGGCGGAGTTGAAGGAATTGAAGGAGCAGCTTCAGAATACTCCTTGATAAGGGTTTATTCGACCCAGTAAGTCACCTTGAGGTGCACCAGTTCTATTTGTGAAGAAGAAGGATGGCACTACGAGAATGTGTATTGATTACAGGTAGTTGAACAAAGTCACAATCAAGAACAAGTATCCTTTGCCTCATATTGATGATCTATTTGACCAGCTTCAAGGAGCGAGGGTGTTCTCCATGATTGATCTGCGATCAGGGTATCCCCAGCTGAAGATTAGGGACTCGGACATCCTTAAGATAACTTTCAGGACCCGATATGGTCATTATGAGTTCTTTTTGATGTCTTTTGGTCTGACCAACGCCCCAGCAATATTCATGCATTTGATGAATAGTGTGTTTCGGCCTTACCTCGACTTATTTGTTACCGGGTTTATTGATGATATCTTGGTGTACTATCGTAGCTTGGAGGAGCATGCCCATCATTTGAGGTGGTATTGTAGCCGAGGGAGGATAAGCTTTATGCCAAGTGCTCTAAGTGTGAGTTTTGGCTCAGTTCAGTGGCATTATTGTGGCACGGGGTGTCCGGTGAGGGTATTCAGGTAGATCTAAAGATGATAGAGGAGGTCTAGAGTTGGCCTAGACTATCATCAGGCACATAGATTCATAGCTTTCGTGGGTTGGCTAGTTATTACCGTTTGTTCGCTCAAGTTTTCTCATATACCACATCTCCCTAGACCAAATTGACCCAAAAAGGTGCTCCATTCAGGTAGTTGGATAAGTGTGAGGCAAGCTTTCAAAAGCTCAAGACTTCCTTGACCACAGCTCCAGTTCTAGTTTTACCATCAACTTTTGGTTCTTATACCATATATTGTAATGCTTCTCGGATTGGAATGAGTATATTTTGATGTAGGAGGGTAGAGTGATTGCTTATACTTCACATCAGTTGAAGTCCCATTAGAAGAACTACCCCGTTCATAATTTAGAGTTGGCTGCCATTGTTCACGTGTTGAAGATTTGGAGGCACTATCTCTATGGTGTGTCTTTTGAGGTATTTACTGATCATCATAGCCTACAATACTTGTTCAAGCAGAAAGATCTCAATTGAGGCAGTGGAGATGGTTGGAGCTGCTAAAGGACTATGACATTACAATTTTGTACCATCCGGGAAAGGCCAATGTTGTGGCCGATGCCTTGAGTAGAAAGGAAGTGAGTATGGGTAGTCTTGTATTCCTTCCTATCGGTGAGAGACCCCTTGCAGTTGATGTTTAGGCTTTGGACAGCCAGGTCGTGATATTGGATATTTTGTAGCCCAATCGAGTCCTAGCTTGTGTGGTTTCTCGGTCTTCCTTATTCGATTGCATCATAGATCGCCAGTATGATGATCCTCATTTGCTTGTCCTCAAGAACATGGTTCAGCATGGTGATGTTGGAGAAGTGAAAATTGGTGATGATGGTGTATTGAGGATACAGGGCCAGATATGTGTTCCCAATATGGATTAGCTACGGGAGTTGATTCTTGAGGAGGCCCACAACTTGCTGTATTCCATCCATCCGGGTGCCTCAAAGATGTATCAAGATTTGAGACATCACTATTGGTGGAGGAGAATGAAGAAAGACATGGTTGGGTTTGTATCTCGGTGTCCCAATAGTCAGCAGGTCAAATATGAGCATCAGAGACCGGGTGGCTTGCTCCAGAGGTTAGAGATCCTAGAGTGGAAATGGGAGTGGATCACCATGGATTTTGTAGTTGGGCTCCCATGGACTTCAAGGAAATTCGATGCTATTTGGGTGATTGTGAATCGGATGACCAAGTCCGCGCACTTTATTCATATGAGTACTACCTATGTTTTAGACCGGTTGGATGAGATTTACATCAGAGAGATTATTCACATTCATGGGGTGCAAGTTTCCATCATTTCTAATTGAGGCACGCATTTTACATCACAGTTTTGGAGGGCTATGCAACGAGAGTTGGGCACTCAAGTTGAGTTGAGCACAACACTTCACCCTGAGATGGACGGTCAGTATGAGCGCACTATTCAGCTATTGGAGAACATGCTACGTGCTTGTGTGATTTATTTAGGGGGTTCATGGGACCCGGTTCTTCCCTCGCGGTGTTTGCTTGCAACAATAGTTATCAGTCGAATATTTAGATGGCTCTGTATGAGGCCTTATATGTGAGGCAGTGTAGATGTCCAGTGGGTTGGTTTGAACCAGTGAGGCAAGGATTTTTGGTACGGACTTGGTTCAGGATGCATTGGACAAGGTGAAATTGATTCAGGAGCAGCTTTGCATGGTGCAGTCAATATAGAAGAGCTATGCTGACAGAAAGGTCCGTGATGTTTCTTATATGGTTGGGGAGAAGGTCCTGAAGGTTTCACCCATGAAGGGTGTTATGATATTTGAGAAGAAGGTCAACTTGAGCCCTTGGTTTATTGGGCCGTTTGAGGTGCTTTGGGGAATTGGGGAGGTAACCTATGAGCTTGATTTTCCACCTAGCTTATCGAGTGTGCACCCGGTGTTTCATGTTTCTATGCTTCAGAATTATATTGGCCATCCATCTCATGTTTTGGATTTCAGAACGGTCCAGTTGGATGGTGATTTGACTTATGGTGTGGAGTCGGTGGCTATTTTGGGGTGTCAGGTTCAAAAGTTGAGGTCAAACGATATAACTTCAGTGAAAGTGCAGTGGAGAGGTCAGCCCGTGGAGGAGACTACCTAGGAGATCGAGCGGGAGATTCAGAGAAGATACCCACACCTATTTGAGTCTCCAGGTATGTTTCTAGACTCGTTCGAGGACAAACGTTTATTTAAGAGAGGGAGGATATAACGACCCGACTGGTCATTTCAAAAGTTATAAACTCGTTCCCCCATTTCCTGCTTCTTTTGATTTCTTCTTCTATATTATGATATACCGGGTTAGTTGGTTCGAGTCCGGAGTGGTTTTGGAGATAATTGAGACACTTAGTCTCTTAGTTAGAAGTTTAAGTTAGAAGAGTTGACCGGATATTGACTTATGTGTAAACGACCTCGGATTTGAATTTTTAATAGTTACATTACCTCCGTTAGGTGATTTTGGACTTAAGAGCGCGTCCCGAATATGATTTAGAGGTCTGTAGTAGAACTAGGCTTGAATTGGTGAAAGTTAGAATTTTGGTGATTTTTGTTAGCAGTGGAAATTTTGATATCGCGGTCGGATTGGATTTTCGGAATTTGGAATAGGTTGATGGTGTCATTTCTGACTAGTGTGAAAAATTTGAGGTCAATCGGACGTGGTTTGGTAGGTTTCCGCATCGTTTGTAGAATTCAGAAGTTTAGAAGTTCTTTAGGCTTGAATCCGGGTGTAATTTGGTGTTTTGATGTTCTTTTGAGTTATTCGAAGGTTGTACTAAGTTCGTACGATGTTATAGGACCTGTTGGCATGTTTGATTGTAGTTCCGGGTACCTCAGGGTGATTTTGTGTAGTTCACGACTTAATTTGAGTTGAGAAATTGTAGTTGATGTGCTGCTGCCACTGGTGTAACTGCACCTGCGGAGTGGGACCATCGCAGGTGCGAGCTCGCCGAAGCGAAGAAAGAGGCACAGAAGAGGCCAAGGACGAGCTGGGCAGAAGTCAGAGGTGCAAAGATATTCCCGCACCTGTGAGGATAGTATAAGCGGACAGCTGAGCGCAGGTGAGAGGGAGCCGCAGGTGAGATGGATTTCCGCACTTGCGGTAGCTGCAGAAGCGGTCGTGCAGCTGTGACGAGGCCAATGGGAATAAGATTTTGCAGCTCGTACTCTGTCAAATTCTAGTATAGTTTATGATATCGTCCCACAGAGATTGGAGAATTTAGCTACAAACTTATAATATTCTTACTACTATTTGAGAGAACCAAATTGATGAAGTTTTCTTTGTTGAAAATTTAAATTGCTTAAGTTGAAACAAAATAAATTTCGGAAGATTTATATTTAAAAAGTGTTGGGAATCATTGAATTCACTCGATAGCGTGATAATAATAAAATCTTAGCTTATACATATATTTCTCTTAGGAATAACTGTTTATTGCTAATACAATTATATTTGCTCACTAAGAAATAATCAATTACTAACACTCCGTGAGGTTACGAAATCAATTGATATATGACTCGTGACGATTAAACTGAAATAATTTTCTTGCCTGAATTGTGCTAAAAGATAGGAAAAACCTCTA
Source organism: Nicotiana glauca (assembly GCA_026770625.1). Taxonomy (NCBI): domain Eukaryota; kingdom Viridiplantae; phylum Streptophyta; class Magnoliopsida; order Solanales; family Solanaceae; genus Nicotiana; species Nicotiana glauca. Next base: position 12,230 of record MU771643.1, on the reverse strand, counting down.
GCGATTACATTTTACTAAATAATTACTCCCTCTGTTCCAATTTATGTGAATCTATTTCTTTTTTGGTCCGTTCCAAAAAGAATGAACCCTTTCTAAATTTGGTAATAATTTAGCTTAAACATACAACTCTACCCTGTCACGACTCAAAATCCACTAAGGGTTGTGGTGGCACCGGACACCTCTGTCAGGCCAGCCAACTAACTCATTAATTAATTCCCCTTTTAATACTTTTGAAAATCTTAGGTTTTTCCTTCCAATTTTTATAAATATAAGATCACTTCATGGATTCAAATTTAAATAATAATAGTCAATACATAGTTTTTACTGAAACCATCCCAGAAACCCGGTGTCACAAGTGCATGAGTACTGGCAATGATATAAACACAACACAACACCTGTCCGGAATACAATGGACAGAAAGGAAATACAATTACTAGGAAGGGACTTTAAAAGCTGCGGGCCGCCTCGAATGATGCAACTCACCTAGTCCCAGCGTCATCCATGCTGCTACGCCCAATAGGTTGCTAGAGGTGTAAATATACCTGTGCAACAAAAATGCACAGAAGTGTAGTATGAGTACGTAATCAACGTGTACTCAGTGAGTGTCCCGCCTAATCCCGAAGGGGTAGAGACGAGATGGTCAACTTTGACACACTCTAATGGTCCAATGGTTATTTATTCTCAATATACATATCAACAGTGGATTTGTTATCTAACATGATTTTTATCCAAATAGAGGAAACAAGTAAACACGTAATTCCTTCATAGGAAATTTCCAAGGTTTCTTTTCATTATTAACAATATTATCTCGAGCCATAGTGAGGCATGTAACAGCTTAAATAAATACAGGCAGCAATATAAGCATGCACAAATCATACCGAGGCGACGGCCCGATCCAACAGAAATAAATGTGCGCTTGACGAGGGTCTACGGCGCGCCTATAAATGCATCTATTAATCTGCCGAGGCGTTCGGCCCGTTCCAAAATAAACACACATAGACAGATAAACAGTCAGGAAGTCAACGTGGAGCAAATATCCAGGAAAGCTCAATTCTCTTTATTAATTTTGAGAAAAACAAAGCTTAAGTCTTTTAGAAAATTGAATTATTAATTTAATGTGATCTATTACCCCGCTCGCGAATCATCCATGCGACACGATACACATAAGATACATGCTCTGATAGCCAATTAGTATTTTATCGAGGAATAATTATCCAAATAAGCCATATCTCTGTTTAACAAGTTCAGAAGAAAAATGATTTTTAATCTCTTTTTAAATTCGTTTACTAATGAAAGGTGATTTAACAATCCAAGTCATCGATGGGTTCATGATTAATTCAAGTATAACTTGCTGATGGGTCCTAACTACCCGGACAATAGCATAATAGTAGCTACGCACGAACTCTCGTCACCTCGTGCGTTTGTAGCTCCCACAAATAGGAGCACATAACCAATTTAACTCACCTATGGGGTAAATTCCCCCTCACAAGATTAGAAAGAAGACTCACCTCGCTCCGAAGACTCGCAGCAACGCACCAAAACTAGCCAATGATCATACAAATCCATTAATATATGCTTAACTATACCTTACAACTCAAGTCATAACAATTTCTAACCCCGAACGAAAAGTTGACCAAAATGTATGGGCCCGGAATCCGAAATTTTTCGAAGGTAAAGGTTACCCATGACCTTAGGAACTCAAATATATAATTTTCTCCTAATTCCATACTTAGAATTGTGGCTAAAATCAAAGGTTATAATCTTCTAGGTTTCCAACAAAACCCCAATATTTACACGAATTTCCATGCTTAATCTCATACATAATCAATGTATTTAGCTTATAATAGGTAGGGATAACATACCCTAACGTTGTTGATGAAGACCCTCCTTTGAACCTTTCAAAATCGCCAAATGAAGTGAAGAAAATGAGTGAAATGAACCAAATCCGACCTATAAAAAGACCCTCTGCCTTCAGGAATTTTCGCTTTTGCGATGCCTTTCCCGCTTCTGCGGACCGCTTGCCGCTTCTGCGGCTCCAAACGACCCCAGATTTTCCGCTTCTGCGATTAACCCTACCGCTTCTGCGGTTCCGCATCAGCGGATCAAGGGCTTCTGCGGTCTTTCCTGCCCCTGCCCTCGTCCGCTTCTGCGGTTTCTTCTTCGCTTCTGCGGGGCCGCTTCTGCGGTCCCATTTTCGCAAAAGCGGAAATACCAGATACCAGCAACTCAGCTATTCCAAAATAAAATTTTTGATCCGTTAACCACCAGGAACCCACCCGAGGCCCCCGGGACTTCAACCAATCATACCAACCAATCCCAAAACACATCACGAACCTGCTCGAGGCCTCAAATCACATCAAACTATGATAAAATCATCGATCGACCTCCAATCCAGACTTTATGAACTTTAAACTTTCCGACTTCTGCTTCCGATGTTTAAACCTATCAAATCACGTCCGATTGACTGCAAATTTTGCACACAAGTCATATTTGACATTATGGACCTACTCCAACTTCCAGAATTCGATTCCGACCCCGATATCAAAAAGTCAACCCCCCGGTCAAACTCTCCAAAAACCTTAAACTTTCTATCTTTAGCCAAATGGCTTCAAACTGGTCAACGGACCTCTGAACTCACTTCCGATCGCGCCCCCAACTCCAGAATCACTATACGGAGCTATTCACAGTCTCGGAATTCCAAACGGACGTTGATAACACCGAAATGCACTTCAAACCAAACTTATGAAATTTCTTCTAAAATACTAACTTCCACAATAGGCGTCAAAACGCTCCAGGGTTATCCAAAAGCCACTCCGGGCATACGCCCAAGTCCGAAATCATCATATGAACCTGCTGAAACCTTCAGATCCTGATTTCGAGGTCGTTTACTTGAAATTCAAATCCTAGTTCATTCTTACAACTTTAAGCTTTCGAAATGAGAATTCTCTTCCCAAATCAACTTTGGACTTCTCGAAATTAAATTTCGACCACGCGTAGAAGTCATAATACTTGAAATGAAGCTATTCATGGCCTCCGATTGTTGAACGGAGCGCTAGTACTCAAAACGACCGGTCGGGTCGTTACATTCTCTCCCACTTAAACATACGTTCGTCCTCGAACGTGCTGAGAACTGTACTGGAGTAGTCTGAGGTCACTGTTTAGCACTTCACGCACCTTCCCGTGCCACCACAACTTAGCTGAGCACATAAGCTCGATAAATTCTGAAAAATGTTCCCTTTTATTCAACCAAATAAGCCTTAGAGCCCGATTCCAACATCCAGAATCCTATGGTAGGCCTGTTTCCAACATATGACCACCATATCAATCACTACACGTTGTACTCAAACACAACGACATAAATTTGCTGAATTCTTACTTTGCAACACTAAATCCTCAGGACCACCATAATATTCTCTGATCAACTTAGCCAAAATTCTACTGATCTGATGCTCCCATTGCACCCCATGACATATACAGGTCTTACCCTAACCTTAACCATACCGCCACAACGGACGAGATGTACCGACATTCATAATCAATCGTCGAGTCAACAAAACATTAGGCCTACATCCTGACAAGGCCTTAACCTCATTCTGAACCCAATAATGGTCTTATCTCCATAATATACCTCATATAACTGGATTGCACAGAATCCTAGATCAAGGGATCTCGTCTCATCCGATAAAACTGCTCAGGCCATAAGCCACCTCGGAAACCATTACAATCTCATCTGATGCTACCATGCGCCAATAGGCCACCAATCCGAACACAATGCAAACAGGAAATCGAATTCTGGAAGGAATTAACTAAACCCCGCACCAACATGGACTTCTCCTAGAAAGATAGGAAGCGAAACACACAAAGAAATAGCATACAGAAAACTAGACTCGACATCACACTGTTGCGGCGCGCAACCCGATCCAAATAACATACCCATGGCGGCGTGCCACCCGATCCATAAATAGATCTCACAGAAGGAGATTGCACTTTGAGCTAAATCTACTCATTACAACAAAACATCGAATTTCGATCTCAAGCACGTTAAGTGCATAATACCATCCCTGAGGAAAACACATAGTACTATAGGCTACTAAACTCAAGCACAACTGAGGTGTGATATACAACATAAATCTCAAAGCCATCCTACTCATAACACATCATTTCTACGCGGATTCTCAACACGTAAGCAATTTTCTCATGCCGTCTCACGACTCATACGGCGCAATACATCATTACCTGGAATAGCTAATGACAAAATAACACCCAGACCGTTCCTCCATAGGGAACGCTCGCTGAAACAAACATAACTGGCCGGATATAAGGCCCAGTTCACATATATACATCAATACATCGATCTCAAGCCGATTTCTGATTGCACCAACTTGGCTAATAACCTTTCAAAGGTTCATAGTAACTCTCTTCTCCTCATGACACATAAGAACAACAGTCATAACCGGAGCAACCTCCCCAGTTCATAACCCAATAAACAAAGTGCCCTCCAGGCATAGTTTCTCAAACAAATGTTATTGCCACAATCCTCATACTTGCTTAAAACTTTAGTCAATCAGCTGACTACATGCCACACTTACACAATCTTCTCGTGGGACATGGTCCCACAATCTTCTAAAATAAATATCGAGTCTGCTCATTCCAATCATCGGTCGCACTAACGCTGAAAAGCGACCAAGAATCCCTAACTAGGATACAAAGTCTTTTTCACAAAACATCGATCTCCGGTGACTCTGAAGCCAATACCAATTTACTCTAATCATTCAACCCTTTCCTTGCTCATCCGAGCCTTTCACAAAATAATTCGATGTTATTTTAGCGATTTGATCTCTCGAGCAAGTTCGTAGGATGTTATTGAGTTAGTGTGTGTGTTTAGTTGGGATCCCCGAGGGATCGGGAGTGATCTCAGGGGTGGTTCGGGTGTTTTAGACTTAGAAACATATCATATTTTTTGAAATTTTTACACAGTGAAATCCTTCTTCGCGTTCGCATAAGCTCGCCCGCGTTCGCATAGCTTTGCCCCTTTTTCCTTCTTCGTGTTCGCGTGTAGGGGACCGCGATCACGAAGCTTTGATGCTTCCTTCTTCGCGTTTGTGTGTAGGGGACCGCGATCGCGAAGCTTTGATGCTTCCTTCATCGCGTTCGCGTGTCTCCTCACATGTTCGCATAGGCCAGACCCAGGCCCCCCCTGCCTTCCTTCTTCGTGTTCGCGTAGTACCGACCGCGAATGCGATAGCCCCAGACTTCCTTCAATGCGAACGCGTCCCGAGTGACGCGAACGCGTAGTACAAAATTCCTCCAGCGATTTTAAGTCATAAAAACAGACCCATTTCGGGATTTTTACACTTTTCTCACACGAACCTCACTCTCAAACCCTCCATTGACGAGTTCCAAGCTTCCTCTCCTCCATAATTCTTTGGGTAAGTTTTCTTAACATCGTTTCCTCGTTATTTCATCAACATAAATCAAATTCTTAGGCCTAAACATGAGAAAATAGGTACAAAATTAGAGAATTGGGTAGAGTTAGGGGTTTCAAAGAAATAGTGATTTGGACCTCATTTTGGGGTCGGATTTAAGAACAAATTGTATATTTGCACTCGTGGGAGTATGGGTGAATTTATTTTGGTTCGAACCTCGGGTTTTGACCAAGCGGGCCCGGGCTCGGTTTTGCAAATTTTGGGCAGAATGTTAGAAATATTATATTTAGGCATTTGGATTGGATTGTTGAATATTATTGATGATATTAA
>MU771642.1:11203-21654 GCA_026770625.1 Nicotiana glauca | reverse complement strand
TTGTATTTTTCTGATTTTATAAAATTGAAATTAAACTTAACAATTATACTAATTAAACTCTAAAATTATTTAATAACCCTTTTGTAGCAATTTTCAATTAAAACAATAAAAAGCTAAAATGAACTATTTTTTTCCGATTTTTCTTCCATTTGTTTTTCTCAAAATGCGTTAATACTAAAAAATTGTAAAAATTAAATATCTTAATGTATATGCATATTTTGTATTTTTAATATGAATTACTATGTGACCAACTAACACAAAGAACGCAACAAAATTCTTAAAATTGTCAAAGTTATTTTATTTAATATTTTTGGAATAATTTGCTTAGGGTAAAAATTACGTGCTCACACACATATGAAAAGGTAGAACCGGGATCAAATAATATAGAGGCATCTCTGTGGCAGACTGAAATAATACCTATAATAACAGTATCTGAAGAAATAGTATTGGGTCTGCCTAGAAGAGGATAGAAACGGGCCTGACCGCCCCCTGATCGACCTCCCTCTCTGTAGGGCGACCCCTGGCTGACTGACCTCTACTAATAACTGGCTGGGTGGATGGTGGTGAAGCAATTAGTGCTGAAGTCGATGACTGACCCCTCAGCTGGGATGAACTAGCAAAACAACGAGGGCACTGCCTCCACATGTGACCCATCTCTCCACACTCATAACAACTCCCAGGTGCTGGAGAAGGGGACCAAAGGGAACCCCTCACACCAGAGTGACTAGCACTCGGCATAGAAGAGCCTTGAACTGAGGGAGCACGGGATGAACTCTAAGCTGGAAGGGCAGTAAGTGATGACTGGCCCCGATGTGAACTGTGAGAACCATGACCCAATGACACTCTACGATAACTTGGGCGTGCTGGCTGAGCAAGCCTAAATAGATGGCCTCTGTCGTGCTGAAACTGACCCCTCGAAGGAGCACCACTGTAACTACTAGATCCTCGAGGCATCTTGGACTCCCTCTCCTCTCGCTCCTGGAGACAAAAAGACTCAATCTCTCGAACAATATCCACAACCTCCTCGAACGTAGAACCAGTCACCCTCTCCTTAGTCATAAGAATACAGAGCTGATAAGTAAGTCCATCAACAAACCTCCTGATCCTCTCTTTATCTGTCGGAACCAACCAGATGGCATGACGAGCCAACTCAGAGAACCACAACTCATATTGCGACACGGTCATCTCCCCCTAACGTAACCACTCAGACTGTCTATGTAGTTCCTCTTTGCGAGACTGCGGCACATACTTCTCCAGAAAGAGAATAGAGAACTGCTGTCAGTTAAGGGGTGTTGCACCAACAGGCCTACGCCTCTCAAAATCCTCCCATCAAGTGAAAGAAGATCCTCAAAACTTATAGGTAGTGAAAGCGACCCCGCTAGTCTCCAGAAAAACCGCGGTACGAAGCATCCTCTAACACTTGTCCAAAAAGCCCTAAGCATCCTCGCCCTCTACACTACTGAAGGTCAAAGGCTGAAGCCTACCAAATCTCTCCAACCTATGTTTCTCGTCCTGTGGCATGGCAGGAACTACATAGTCTTGAGCAGCTGCAACCGGCTGGGCTGGATGTGCCCCCCGCGTCTTAAGTCCCTGCACGACCTGCTCAGGTGTGCGAGCAATGGGAGTCTGATTGCCTCTCCCGACCTGAGAAGTAGATTAGGCTGTAGTGGTTGAAACCGCCTGAGCTAGGCCAGTGCAAACTAATAAGATTTGAGCCAAGGCCTCCTGAAGACCCGGAATCACAATAGGCACAGGTGGTGTCTGATCTGGTGTTGCTGGAGCATCCATAGTTAGGACCTGGCCCTGAACTGGGCAGCTGGTGGATCTACAGGTGCTACCTTCGCCGCTTTGCCTCTACCACGACCACGACCACGATTGCGTCCTCGACCTCTGGTGGCCACAACTGGTGGTACTGGTCGTCGTCCATCCTGACTAGTAGTGCGTGTCTTCACTATTTGTGAGAGAATAGAATAATAGAAGTTTAGTACTCGGGTCAACAAATTCGCAAGACAAGAATTTCAAGAATATAAAGTTTACCTAAATGTTTTGCAGCCTCTCGAGGATAAATACAGACGTCTCTGTACTGATCCACGAGACTCTACTAAACCTGCTCATGACTCGTAAGACCTATATAACCTAGGCTCTAATACCAACTTGTAACGACCACAAACCCGGACCCGGCCGTAATGGCGTCTCTCGTAAAGATAAGGACAGCCAACTATTCCCAATTCGAAGTTAAACAATTAAACAACAAGAAAATAATCTAAAACATAATTTAATAATGCTAAGTAGCAGATAATATCATAGGAATGCAGAAGTACAACCCAACACAACCCTAATCGGGGTGTCACTAGTCATGAGCATCTATAAGTCATAATACAAGTCTGCTAAGTCTATACACTAGTACAAATGTCTTAATATAGATAGAAGTGATAAAGGAGGAGAAAAACGGGACTGCGGACGCCAGGCAGCAACCCCGTGAACTCCGAATGTCCGCCTGAAGCTGGAAGGATCAACACTCGGGAGCGAAACCAAATACGCTTGAATCTACACACAGGGTGCAGAGAGTAAAGTGAGTACTCCAACTCAGTGAGTAACAAATGTAAATAAAGACTTAAAGCGAGAAAACACGTAAGGCACAAGGAATTCTATAATGAAGCAGTAAAACCATTTGAAAACAGTAAACCAGTCAAGAGATAAGTAGAAATCCTTTTTCAACAAGTAATCATATAATTGACAGGCAATTAAGGAAAATAAACGCGTAAAGGTTCGCCCCTCTGGAACTGTATCAACAAAACCGCCTCTCGGGCAATATTTTAGAACAATACCAGCCCCTCGGGCTCGATCTCAAATCACAATGGGTATCCGCGCTCATTGGGGGTGTACAGACTCCTAGAGGGGCCCCTTGGCCCAAGCGCAATATCAAGTCATCTCGTGGCGTCATCACTAGTCTCTCGACCTCATATCAATCAAGCCACCTTATTGCGTACATATCTAAGGCCCTCGGCCTCCAATCAATATCAGTATTTCCTCACAACATAGGGCCCCGGCCTTACTCAATAAAAAATCCTCACAAGACACTCGGGCAATAGTAAAACAGTATTTCTGAGCCCAAACATCATTTAAGTATTAAAACTAAGTAAACCTGGCTGAGTATGAAAAATAATAGAAAAAAATATGACTGAGTTCAAATATAAAATCAAAAGTCAAAAGTCAAAAGTCAAACTTGATCAACTCTTATAACTTAAAGCTTCCTAGTTGAGAATCTTTCTCCCAAATCCATTCCGATTAACTTGAAAACTAAAATCGACGATTCACATGGGTCATAATACATCATGCGAAGCTACTCAAGACTTCAAATAGCCGAACGGAGTGCAAATGCTCAAAATGACCGGCCAGGTCGTTAAAATCTAGATGGGATGGGAGGTGATAGGGACATGCGATCAGGGTGGGGATGGGACCCAAGGCGGATCTAGAATTTTAATTCTATGATTTCAATATTTAATGTTTTTAGCATTGAACTCACTATATTTTTAAAGTTATAGGTTTATATCTACTATGTATTTATTAAGATTTTAATGTTTTACACCTAAAATTATGTTGCGCGCCGAAAATATTGAGTTCAGTTGAACATGATAACTCTGTTGCATTTGTGCTTGATGGGGCCGGTAGGTAGATGTTAGGGATAAGGGAGTTGGAAGTGGGGTGGGCGGAAGGGTTGGGGCGGAAGGGGCAGGATGAAGGTGGGAGGAAGGCAGGGTGTTGGGTCAAGTAGGGTGGGGAGGAGATAATCGGCATAGAATGCAACTTATGGGACTTGTTTTCCTACACTACCATCAGGAAAGTCAAACTTGTTTTTCTAAAAGAAAATATTTTTCAAAATATTTTAACTAATCAAACGTTGCATTCTCAGTAAAAAGCACACCCCATATATTGCATTTTTAATGCAATTAACCAAATAAATCATAAATACTAAATAATCCAAATGGTATTCATGCATTATAATCCCTAACATAAGTTTGTCCCTAACAAAACAACGAGTCAAGGAATGTATTTGGGAAAGGCATTAAGCAATTTGTGCTGATTTTATTACTCCAATTTACTCTCCCATGATGATCAAGTACGTAGACGCTATCTTTAATTCAGTTGATCTTCATATTGAGAACAAGCTAATGATATCTTTTTCCTGAACTTAAAAGACAAAGAAGAAGAACATTAAAGTAGAACAAACAGATATACATTACACGTTCACATCAATAATTTTCACATAATGGAACAAGCATTGGGATTGTCGTCACTGAAAAGGTAAGTAATCGTATGTTCATCTGCATTTGCCTGGGGAACATTTTTAACAAAACCAGGAGGAGCTTTTTTGTCATAAGCTTGAGCTACGTATGGATAGGAGACAAGATCATAAGGGACATACGGCCAGAATATTGCCATTTTCCCAGTGCTTTTTACACTCTTCAGTACTTTGTTTGGGTCAATATTACCACTCACTGTCACCCTGTTTTGTTTTCTGTTCACTTCCACTGTCTTCACACCTGAAAATCCAATGCCACCAGAGAACTTTGTTAGAATTTTGTATTTCTAAATAATGATTCTGGAAATTAGAACATTAGCTTATAAACGTAAATATAAATGAAACAGAAATTCATTCGAGCCCACTGAATTCACAGTGTTTTCTAAGGAATTTAATCTCATCCTAGTACCCAAGGTTATGGATTATTTCCTCCCAAGATAGAACGAATTACACACTGGTGTAGCGGTACTTCAAACCCCAGTATTTCAGCGAACACAAAGTTCGGCAGCAAATCACACTTACGGTTGCTTTGTTTGTAGTTTAAAACAATGCAGAACAAGGGAGGAGAACTCAGAAGTCGAATGGAAATTCTGAGAGGAAGGAATGCAAAGTATAGCCAACGTTGAGTTTTCGGTGAAGAGAAGCTTTCAATATTTTCGGTGTTCTTCTCCAACTGCTGCTGCTCACATTTATAGCAGTCAGCTGTGAGACCCGCCACCCTCCATGGTGGAGCATGCACTAGCTTGTTACGGAGCAAGCACTTGGCCATGGTGGGAGGAGCACTAGGCGGCTGCTATTGCAACTGGTGTGACAATACACGGATTGGAACATATCCGATACAAATGCGGATAATCTTACGTTAATATTTACTATTAACAAATAAATTTGGTCCAAAAAATTAATAGACCGAAGCCGAGCCGAGCCGAGCCGAGCGAATGACGACGACGACGGCGCGTGGCGTGCCCTCTTCTTAACTCTTTAAGAGCTACAAGAAGGGTAATTGTATATATACTCACCAAAAACCATTTCCTCTTCTAATGAGGGACAATGTTTCAAGAGAGGGAAATTTAAAATTTTACTCAAAAATTTCATTTTCCCTCTATTTCCCATTCACCCTTATTTTAAGACTTTTTCATCGTAAAACCTCAACAAACTTTTCATTTCAAAGAATATATATATATATATATAAAATTTGGGTTTAATCAGTTATAAATTCAAGTAATCGTTTATGATAAATTAAATTGGTAATTTGGGTAAAAGTAACTAACCTCTTATTATAGAACCAAACCCATTAATAATATATAGAAACAATATTAACATTATATAAGTATAACTTAAATGGACATACAGATGAAAAGGTATATAATTCGTTATATGACTTGAGACCAATAAGCTTATACTCCATTTTTAGAGCCTCTTGTTAGACCTTCTTTGCATCAGTATTATAACTCAAATTATAAAATGAAAATAGCGTACATCCAACCGCAGTTTGAATTTGACTTTTTTTTCCTTTCACCGTAGTGAATTTAGAAGACCATATAACTTTAGAAGCGATTTTATTTGCTTTCTTGATATTTAAACGTTAAACACGTCTTATATTCATGAAGAGAGCTTTATACTTTAGAGTAAAGAACCTTTCATATTGTTAACGGCATTCTTGACTTTCCTTTCACATCCATCACAGTCCATTTTCACTTTTATCTCTACTGTCTGCCAAGATAAAAATTAGAATTTCTCAATAGCACAAAAACTTAAACCAAGAATGACCAAAAGAAAAAAGAGAAAAGACAAAAAAAGCGAACAAAAAAGGATTTACCTGCATGGGTTTCCTATTGTTTCTTGTGCTAGTGACAGTACAAAAGTATGAAAGATAGTGAAGAGCACCCATCTTCTCCTAGCTTGCTTCCCTTTTCTTTGGAAGAATGGTGTGCATGCAACGAAGAGATAAAAATGAGGGAAGAGGAAGGTGAGAACAACTATGACACCATTGCTAGGGTATTTATAATGAGATTAAAGTTAGATAACATTGTATATCATTATTTCTATTATCGTGTAATTTAATAGGCAACAGCATTTATAACATTTTAAGTATCAATCAATGATTATAAATAAAAGTTACATGTAGTACATTTTAAGTAATATAATTATTTTTTACATCTCCAAACTTTTTAAGGAGATGGACCGTTAAGCTCGTCTAGAAAAGATTTTGAAATTCTTTAATTATTTTGTTGTTAAAGAAATTAAGCGTCCAGAAATAGTGCAAACAGGCCCCAAGTCATGACTCTTTATGTTATTCCTTACATTTATTTGTATATGTTAATTTGGGAATTTGTTGTAAAGTTCTTTTGTGATGCTTTCTTTTTTCGCTCGATAGGTTTGGCTTTGCCTTTTCATTCGTTTATATATCATTTATTAGACGATGCCCACAATTATTGGCTTCTGGCGTAGATTGATTATCGTGAGTGCATTATAATTTATAAATGTATGGATATAAACATTCTTTTATTTGTGATCAAACGTAGTTTCTCATGCATGATGAGTAGACGAAAGGTGATTAACCATTTTGAGATATCAACGACATTGTTGGAAAAAAATTACTCCCTCCGTTTCAATTTATGCGAACCCATTTGACTGGGCACGGAGTTCAAGAAAAGAGAGAAGACTTATGATCTTGTGGTGTAAAATGAGGCACATGAATTTTGTGTGGCTATAAATCATTCTGTAAAGGTAAATTATTTCCAAATAAGGAAAGTGGTTATTCTATTTGGCACGGACTAAAAAGGAAATAGGTTTACATAAATTGAAACAGAGGGAGTACTATTTAATAGCCAAATGAAAATATTAGACAGTGTTGTGGCTCGGTCAATGATATAATCATGGGAAACTAGTGTATATACGGTCGAAATCAGGTATATGCCCGATTTTGTGAGCTCGAGGGTCACTTCAAGCACGAGATCGAAATAGACCAGGCGCGAGCCCGATGGCAAAGTACAAGTTCGAAGGTCAAACTGCTCGATGAATACCGAGGCCAAGTATGACCGACCTCGAGATAATACCGTTATAGTTCCATAACAGAAAGAGCGAGATTCCTGCGGTGGCCCTAAGATTACAGCGTAAATTCCGGAATGGATTTATACTAGGCGTTTAGACAGCTGTATAATAAGATTCCCTACTACAATTAGAATTGTAACTTATTTAGGATTCCTCTGCTATATAAAGGGGACCAATCATTTGTAATTGAGAAGAGAATAAGAGAATATACACTTTCGCTTTCTTGCTTATTGTTCATCTGAATCATCTTAATTATTTTATTGTTCTTGTTGTTCTTGTTTACTTACCTCGAGGTCGAGGTCTGCTTATGCGACTGGTTTGACTTGCCTTACTCTTAAGTTTACACATTAGATTCCTTGTTTATCAATTAGTATTTGATTAAATCACATATCTTTAAAAGTACAAAACAAGTTAAATTGTTACTCGAATTTTAGGGTAAACAGTTTGGCGCCAAAGATAATAGTGATTGTTTCAGTACTAATTCTGATAACACACGTTATTTTCACACTTTTTCTTGTCAAGAATTTTGGTTCTCAGGTTGAATCATCTCAAACTCAAAATACACCCGTACATGGCAATGATGGTCTTAGACTTCACGCACTACAAGAAAAATGCTAATTACATGGGGATTTTACCTGGAGATTTTATTCGCAGATAAGACCTACGGATTTTTACGGAAAACATAAAAATTCCTAAATTTAAAATATTTTACCTGCGAAAAATATTTTCCTAGAAAAATGCATAGGTAAGTTTGGCGTCGTTATGCGCCAAAAATATTACCTGGGAAAATGAATTGGCAAGTACATTTTTGAAGGAAAATCCGCAGGCAAACCAATAAAGAAAATGGAAAAAATTCCTATGTTAATCTGAAGGAAAATCCTAGGTAATTTTACATGCGAATTTAGTTGGGGATATTTTCTTGGGGTATTTACCTGGAGATTTTCTTATTTGGAAAATTACTTGGGAATATTGTTGTTGCGAATTTAGTTGGAAATTGTTTCTTGGGGATTTACATGGGAATTTAGCTGGGGAATTACCTGGGGATGTTATTGCTGCGGATTTAGTTAGGAATAATTTCTTGGGGATTTACTTGGAAATATTCTTACCTGGGGAATTACCTAGAGATTTTGTCGATTTGAATTTAGTTAAAATATTTTTCTTGCGGATCTACTTATTTGGGAAATTACATTGAGATTTTATTATTGTAGTTTTACTAAAAATTTATTCTTGGTGATATAGCTTGGGATTTATCTAGAAATATTATTACGTTAGAAATTAACTAGAGATTACTTGTGTGGATTACGTAGGTGTTGACCACTTTCTTTTTTAATCACTTCTATCTCTTCTAATTTTTTAAATACAAATTGAATTTGACAAATTTTATATAACTTCTTATGATCATGTTGTTTAGAAGACAAAGATATGTGACGACCCGCCCCGTTGTCACGTGAGTTACCGCCCCGTTTCCCCCATATTATGTTGCTCTATATTTCAATATCAGTACTTGAGTTGATCGGATAGAATTGAATTAGTTTTAGTTGGAAATGAGGCACTTAGCCTCTTAGAAGGAAGCTTGTTTTGGAAAAGTCAACCAGAAGTTGACTATATAGTTAGAAGGCTCGGATGTAAATTCCGGTGATTTGGTTAGCTTCGGGGATGATTTGTGACTTAGGAGTGCGATCGGAATTGAGTTTGGAGGCTCGGTGTAGAATTAGGCTTGAATTGGCGAAGTTAGCATTTTGGCGATATCCGGTTGATAGGTGAAATTTTGATCCGAGGGTCGGAATGAAATTCCGAGAGTTGCAGTAGCTCCGTTAAGTGATTTTAGATATGTGTGCAAAGTTTCAGGCCATTCGGAGGTGGTTAGGTCGGGTTTTTGATCGAATGAGCAATTCGGAAGTTTTTAAGAAACTTAGGCTTTGATTTGAGAAAAATTGAGGATTTTGATGTTAACGATAGTATTTTGATGAATCGAGCAAGTTTAGATAGGGTATTAAATCATGTCTGTGCTTTTGGTTGAGGTTCCGGGGGCCTCGAGGTGAGATCGGGTGTTAAAAATGAGAAACTTTGAGTTTGGCTTCAAGTTTGTATTGCTGGTTCTGCTATTTCCGCATCTGCAGAAAAGGGACCGCATAAGCGGCTCCGCAGATGCGGCGTATTGGTCGCAAAAGCAGTCCTTGAGGGACCAGAGTTTTTCGCAAAAGCGGAAGTGGATCCGCAAATGCGGAGACTGCAGAAGTGGTTCTTGACCGCAAAAGCGGTCCGGTGGATTTTTTAAGTCAGACCGCATAAGCGGTCAGTTGGTCGCGTGTGCGGTAACCGCAGGTGCGGTTATTTGACCGCAAAAGCGGAAATCGACCTGGAATTAAAGTGAACAGTGTTAACGAAATTAAAAGAGAAGGAAAAATATTTTGGACTTCGACTAGGGCGGTTTCTTGGGCGATTTTGAAGAGAGTTCGAAGGGGTTTCATCAGGTATTAATTATTCGACTCGGAATATGTTATGATGGTGTAAAAACATGGATTAATTACTGAAATTCGAGGAACTAGAGGGTAAAAATGGAGGTTAGGACTTGGAACTTAAGAGAGTTCAAATTTGGGTTTTGAAAGGGCAATTGAACTTCGATTTTGATAAATTTGATATGTATAGACTTGTGGCGAGACGAGGAGTCCGTTGATGTAAATTTTGTAATTTTTTGAGAAGTGGGCCCGGGGCTTGGGTTTTGCCAACTTCGTGATTTTTGGTATTTTTCGAGTCTTTTTGATTGGGTTATGGTTCCTTAGCCTATTGTAATGTATTCGTTGTGGTTTTGACTAGATTCGGCACGCAAGGAGGTGGATTCGAGAGGAAAAAGCATAGCGGACTAGTCTTGTGGCCGATTTGAGGTGAGTAATAGATGTAGATGATGACCTGAGGGTTTGAAATCCAGGTATATCACAATGTGACGCTATATTGAGGCGAGACACGTATTCTACGGTGAGTGCGGGGTCGTTTATGATCGGGGACTATGGCTTAGTCCGTCCGAGTGATGTTCGAACTGTGTTATTGATTAGAAATTGATTGGTAAGCATCCTACTTGGATTGCTATGAGCATATT
>MU771642.1:0-10431 GCA_026770625.1 Nicotiana glauca | reverse complement strand
CATGTGCATTGCATTGCATTCATGCATCGATGTCTATCTGTTTTACCTGTCATTACCTGATGTTGTTCCACCGTTAAATGTGTAGAAATATTGGTTATAATCGGGATTTCTTACTGTCATCCATTATATATGTCTATTACCACTGAGTTGGAAGTACTCACTTTACTCCCTTCACCATGTGTGCAGATTCAAGTGTCTCAGGAGCATGGTTGAGCTATTGCTGTTTTTAGAGCTTCTCAGGAGTTGTCGAGGTAGCTGTCTGACGTTCGCAGGACACGACTCCTCCCCTATCCCTTATTATTTCCGCATTTTAGAACATCAGCATTACTGAGGATTTATTATTTTACTATCTTAGATGCTCTAGACTCATGACCCCAGATCTTTGGGAGATGTTGGTTTTGTCAGTGTTTCATACTGTTTCTATTTAAATTATTGGTTAATAGACTTGTTAAACTGCTAATTTAATGCTATAAATTGGTAATGGGATGTGTGTTGAGTTGTGAGTGTTATATGGTCGGGCTTGCCTAGTAATTGTGTTGGGCGCCATCACGACCGGGAATGGGATCGTGACAAGTTGGTATCAGAGCATAGGTTACTAAGCCTCATGAGTTATGAGCCGGTTAGTAGAGTCTCGCAGATCGGTACGGAGACGTCTGTATTTATCCTCGAGAGGCTGCTGAACCTTTAGGAAACACTTCATATTCTTGAACTCTTGTCGTGCGGCTTTGTTGTTTTGAGACCTAAACTTCTGTATTCTTTTTTCTCACAGATGGCGAGAACCCGTGCTACTGGACGTGACGGACGACCACCATTGCCACCCGCTAGAGGCCGTGGTCGTGGTCGTGGTCGAGGCAGACCAGTGAGGGCAGCACCTGCAGATCCACCAGCTGCCCAGGTTCAGGACCAGCTCCAGCTGTAGATGCTCCAGCAGCACCTGTTCAGGCACCGGCAGTGCTCATTGTGATTCCTGGTCTCCAGGAGGCTTTAGGTCAGATTTTATCCGTCTGCACTGGTGTGGCTCAGGCAGTCTCAGCCACTACTACAGCAACTACTTCTCAGACAGGGGGTGGTTAGCAGACCCCCGCTGCTCGCACACCCGAGCTGGGTGTTCAGGGATTGCAGACACTGGGAGCAGCCCCAGCTCAGCCAGTTGCCCCAATTGCGCCAGTCGCACCAGCTCCAGACTTTGTGGTTCCAGCTATGCCAGATGACGAGCAGCGTCGACTGGAGAGGTTCGGTAGGCTCCAGCCTCCGATGTTCAGTGGAACTAAGGGCGAGGATGCCCAGGGATTTCTAGACAAGTGTAAGCATATGCTTCGCACTGCAGGGATTTTGGAGTCGAGTGGAGTGGCTTTTACTACTTTCCAGTTCTCAGGGCCTTCATTTACATGGTGGGAGGATTTTGAGAGGCGTAGGCCTGTTGGAGCAGCGCCCCTTACCTGGCAGCAGTTCTCCACTCTCTTTCTGGAGAAGTATGTACCGCAATCTCGCAGAGAGGAGCTGCGTCGTCAGTTTGAGTGGTTGGTTTAGGGGGATATGACTGTGACCCAATATGAGTTGAGGTTTACGCAGTTAGCTCGGCATGCTAATTGGATGATCCCGGCAGATCGGGAGAGGATTAGGATGTTTGTGGATAGCCTCAACTATCCGATTCGCATTTTGATGACTAGAGAGAGGGTTGTAGCCGCTTCGTTTGAGGAGGTAGTTGACATGGCTCGCCAGATTGAGACAGATCGCCGTCGAGAGCGTGAGGAGAGGGAGACCAAAAGGCCTCGAGGTTCAGGTAGCTTCAGTGGTGCTCCATCTAGGGGCCAGTTCCAGCACAGCAGAGGTCGTTCCTTCAGACCTCCTCCGTCAGGTCGTACAGAGTCCAGTGGGGCTTCTTCAGGCCGTGTTCATCAGGGTTATCAGCAGGGTCAGTCTTCACTTAGCGCCCTTACAGCTCAGAGCTCTACTCCTGCCTCTTCAGCCTAGGGTTCGTCTGCAGCGAGGGGTTCCCTTCAGTCCTCTTCTCCAGCTCTGGGTCGTTACTACGAGTGCAGTGAGTTTGGTCACATGAGGAGACAGTGTCCTCGGCTTCATGGTGTTCAGTCTCAGCAGAGGGATCAGCCCTCATCTTCTACTCCTGTTTCATTAGCACCCACTCAGTCAGCTAGAGGTGGAGGACAGGTAGCCAGAGGCCGCCCCAGGGGTGGAGACCGGACTGGTGGTGGTCAGGCTCGATTCTATGCTCTTCCAGATATGAGGGACGCCATTGCATCCGATGCTGTTATCACAGGTATTATCTCAGTCTGCCACAGGGATGCCTCTATTTTGTTTGATCCCGGATCTACCTATTCCTATGTATCTTCATATTTTTCTCATCATTTGTGTATGACACGTGGTTGTCTTACCTTGCCTGTGCACGTATCTACCCGGTGGGTGATACTATTATTGTGGATCATGTATATCGATCATATCTGGTGACTATTAGGGGTCTGGAGACCCGAGTTGACTTATTATTATTGGGCATGGTAGATTTTGGTGTGATTCTGGGTATGGATTGGCTATCCCCGTACCATGCTATTCTGGACTGTCATGCCAAGACAGTTACGCTGGCTACGCCAGGTGTTCCGAGAATTGAGTGGCGAGGTTTGACCGACTATGTTCCTAGCAGGGTGATTTCTTTCTTAAAGGCCCAGTGGATGGTTGGTAAGGGTTGTCTATCATATTTGTCTTTCGTGAGAGATGTCGGAGCTGAGACTCCTAGTCTTGATTCAGTTCCTATTGTGAGGGATTTCCCTGATGTGTTTCCAGCAGACCTGTCGGGCATGCCGCCGGAAAGGGACATTAATTTCGATATTGACCTGGTGTCGGGCACTCAGCCTATCTCTATTCCTCCCTATTGTATGGCACCAGCTGAGTTAAAGGAATTGAAGGAGCAGCTTCAGGAACTCCTAGATAAGGGTTCATTCGCCCGAGTGTGGCACCGTGGGGTGCACCAGTCTTATTCGTGAAGAAGAAGGATGACACGATGAGAATGTGCATTGACTACAGACAGTTGAACAAGGTGACAGTGAAGAACAAGTATCCACTACTAGGGGTGGGCATTCGGTATTTCGGTTCGGTATTTAAGAATTTCGGTTCGGTATTTCGGTATTCGGTTTATCAATTGTATATACCAAATACCATACCAAAATATTTCGGTACGGTTCGGTATTTCTTATTTTGGTTCGGTACGATTTCGGTACGGTTTCGGTTTAATAATCATAACGCCGAAGTCCTAACAGCAAACGCCTAGCAAATTTAGCAAACACCTAACACTGTACAACATATTAAACAGTGTTGTAACTTCAAATATTAAACAGACTCAATTTTGAAAATTTCAGAATTTTCAAATTTGCAGCAAATTCACTGTGCAACATATTCTGAAAATTTCAATTTTCAGACTCACAATTCTACAAATTCACTGTGAAGCATATTCTGAAAATTTCAATTCTCAGACTCACAATTCTGCAATTTCACCGTTCAACATATTCTGAAAATTTCAATTCTCAGACTCACTGTGCAACATATTCTGTAATACTCATTCTGAAAATTAAACAATCTGCATTCTGCAATACGCAATAAACAGACTCAATTCTAAAATAATGCACATACGCTAGTATGAAAATTCAACAGTGCAAAGTGCAAATTCTTAACAGTGCAACAGTCTGAAAATTCTTAACAGTGCAAGTGTGCAACAGTCTGAAAATTCTTAACACTGCTAATTCTTAACAGTGCAACAGTCTAAAAATTCAACAGTCTTAAATACGGATTCCAGGAAGACGCCCAAGACAATGCTTAATATGACTCCTTAAACCCAGTGTTCCATTCCTCTTTGGATGAACACTATAGACTCGACCACAATGCTTGCACTCTACTTTGCGAACTTCTCCATTATCTTCTTTCACCTCAAAGTGTTCCCAAATATCGGAGCGTACTTTAGGAGCACGGGGCATGATTACACTTGAACCTAAATATAAATTATAAGTTAGAATATAATATTTTGATGATAATAAAACAAAATTACAAAAGTATTAAGTATATCACCAAACAAATAGAGTATTAAACTTACACTCAAGATGCAAGTTGCAACTATACATCAAACAATGCTAGTAGTGCTTCCATTATTTTCCATATCTATAGATAATTCGACCAAATATGTCATACAAAGGAAAAAGCATGATATATTATTTTGAACTAAAATACACACAAAATATTAAAGCTTACCAAGCTCGATTTCCTCAAGATACTTCAAGTCTTCTTCAACATTAATAGGATTTTTCTCTTCTCTAAGCCAATCTTGAACACAAATAAGAGCTTGTACACATTTAGGAGTCAATGAACTCCTAAATGAATCAAGAATACGGCCACCGGTGCTAAATGCGCATTCCGACGCCACACTAGAAATTGGAATGGCCAACACATCACGAGCCAACTCCGAAAGAATAGGAAATCTAGGAGCATGTGTTTTCCACCAACTCAAGATATCAAATTCTTCACTAAAGGGCTCTTGTTCTTCACTAATGTATTTATCCAACTCCGATTTAGCACCCCCACTTCCATTGTCTTCCTTTTGTTTCTTCAAGCTAAGCTTAGTCCTTATTTTTGATGCACTTATAATACTCCCACTAGATGTATTAGATGTGTTGCTAGATGAAGTAGATCTAGATGGAGATTGTGGACAAGATCCAGTTGAATACTTTTTTAGATACTCCACAAACAAAGAATTCATATAAGCATACACCTCATCATTTATTTTCTTCCCCTTTTCCTCCCCAAAAAGTTCTTCAAGTGCTCCCTCAACATATTCAAATTTGTTACGTGGATCCAAGACAGAAGCAATAAAAATTATTTTATTCATCTTTTCGGGCTCACCCCAATACTTCTTGAACTTTTCTTGCATTCGCTCAGCCATTTTTCTCAAATGCTCATCCTCACTAGCTAAACACATTTTCAAATGACAATAAAGTTCAGATACATCCTCAAAATGAGAATTACAAGTGACATAACGTGAACCTGAAACTTTTTTAGTTAGCTCGTGAAATCTTGCAAGAAACTCCATCACATTCCTCACATTCACCCAATCATCAGATTCAAGAGGACCTGCACTACTACCATCTTCACAAAGATGAGAACATTGATAAGCAGAAAATCCATCATCAAAAAGATGAAACTTGTCAAAGGCCTTTTCAAAGTTTTGTGTTGTGTCCAACATCAAATAGGTGGAATTCCACCTAGTAGGGACATCCAAACACAACGTTTTGGTACATTCTACCTTTACATGTGCACAACACTGTTTAAACTTTAAGGTCCTTGCAGGCGAAGATCTCACATACCTCACAATATTTCTAACACGTGTCACAGAAGCATCAAGTTCTTTCAAACCATCTTGCACAATTAGATTTAGTATATGAGCCATGCATCTCACATGAAGATGTTTACCACTCATCATATTAGTTTTCCACATATCTAACTGTTTAGACAATTCTTTGACTGTGACATCATTTGAAGAAGCATTGTCCACGGTAATAGTAAAAATCTTGTCTAATTTCCATTCAAGCAAACAATCCCTAATAACTTTAGCCATATCTTCACCCTTATGACTAGTGATAGGGCAAAAATTTAGTATTCTTTTATGCAACTTCCAATCCCTATCAATGAAGTGGACTGTCAAACACATATAATTGATTCTTTGTAATGAAGTCCATGTGTCTGTTGTGAGGCAAATTTTTGGTTGTGCTTCTCTAAAAGACCTTCTTAGATTTTGCTTCAATTCAACGTAAACTTCATAACAATCCCTAGTTATTGTTCTACGAGAAGGAAGACGAAATAGTGGTTGAGTTTTTCTCATAAACTTCATAAAGCCTTCATTTTCTACAAAGCTAAATGGTAGTTCATCAATAACTATCATCTCAATTAAGGCCCTCCTAACCGCTTCTTGTTCAAATTTCCAAATTGATCCTTCATCATTTTGGCAAGATTGAAAATTTAACTTTGTTTGACTCTTATCTTTATCAATGTTAAGTGGGTATTCTTTGCATCTAAGCAAATGATTCTTCAATCCTGTTGTTCCATTCCTAGATGAATTAGCCGCATAGGCTTGTTTACAATATAGACACCGTGCTTTCCCAACCCCATTAACCTCAAATTTATCAAAGTGGTTCCAAACGTCAGACCTAGGTTGCATTGCTTTCCTTTTCTTGGAATCTTGAGTATCAATGGTGTTGGTGTTACTATCTACCGTTATAGGCAAACTTTCACTTGAAGCAGCATCACTTACTCTACTTGTTGTATCTGCCATCTATACAAAATTAAACAACTATAAATACAAATTAACAATCATGCAAAATATTATTTGCAATGATGCAAAATTAACAAATTAACAATCATGCAAAATTAACAATCATGCAAAATACAGAATACTATTTGCAATATTACTTATAAGAAGATGCAAAATTCGCACAAATCTGAAAAGGTATGCAGGCAGTGAGAATTGAGAAATCTGAAAAAATAAAAAATTGTGAAAAATTAAGAATATTACAGGGAAAAAATAATAATAATCAACTATAAAACTTCACAACTTAACAATAAAGTTCAGATGCGGCATTTGAAAATTAATGGTGAATCACAAGGAAACAAATAGTACTCAACAGAAGAAATCGCTAGAAATCTTTATTAAATTCATTTACATCGCTAGAAAGTAGAAATCGCTAGAAAGTAGAAACATACCTTTGATTTGAAAATTGTAACTACCGCAAGTTCACAAGTCGCAACTCCCAAGTCGCAACAGCAGCGCGAATCGTGATTGAGGACTGAGGAATGAGAAGTCGGAGCTCCGAAGTCGGAAATCGCCAGGAAATCAACGGAAATCGCCAGAAAATGATCTGTTGCCCTAACTCCTAAGTCTAAATTGCTAAATGCCTAAACCTAAACTAATGCCCTAAGTCTAAGATGGACAGGAAATAGCGATGGGCTGGGGCTGGGGCGTTGGGCAGTGGGCTGGGCGATGGCAAGTGGGCTGGGTAAATAAGAAAAGGCCTTTAAAAATCGGTATTTCGGTATAACCGAAATGCCGAAATTTTATAATTCTAATACCGAGGACCGAACCAAAATACCGAAATACCGAAAATTTAGTACCGAATTAGACCAAAATACCGAAATAACCCGATACCGAAATACCGAAATAATTCGGTCCGGTTCGGAATTCGGTTTTTCGGATTTTATACCCACCCCTATCCACTACCCCATATTGAGGATTTGTTTGACCAGCTTCAGGGGGCAAAGGTATTCTCTAAGATTGATCTCCGTTCAGGCTATCACCAGTTGAAGATTAGGGATTCAGACTTTATGAAGACGGCTTTCAGGACGAGATATGGGCACTATGAGTTTCTAGTTATGTCATTCGGGCTGACTAATGCCCCAGTCGCGTTCATGCACTTGATGAACAGTGTATTTTGGCTGTATCTGGATTCATTTGTGATTATGTTTATTGATGATATCCTGGTGTACTCGCGTAGCCAGTAGGAGCACGCGCAGCATTTGAGGGTGGTGTTGCAGAGACTGAGAGAGGAGAAGCTCTATGCAAAGTTCTCCAAGTGTGAGTTCTGGTTTAGTTCTGTGGCTTTTCTGGGACACGTGGTGTCCAGTGATGGTATTCAGGTTGATCCAAAGAAGATTGAGGCGGTGCAGAGTTGTCCTAGGTCGTCCTCAGCCACTGAGATTCAGATTTTCCTCGGTTTGGCGGGTTATCATCGTAGGTTCGTTCAGGGTTTTTCATCTATTGCTTCGCCCTTGACAAGGTTGACGCAGAAGAATGCTCCATTTGTGTGGTCGGATGAGTGCGAGGAGAGCTTTCAGAAGCTCAAGACAACTTTGACCATAGCTCTAGTATTAGTATTGCCATCAGCTTCAAGTTCTTACACGGTGTATTGCCATGCTTCAAGAGTTGGGATCGGATGTGTATTGATGCAGGAGGGTAGAGTTATTGCTTATGCTTCTCGTCAGTTTAAGCCTCATGAGAAGAACTACCCTGTACATGATTTGGAGTTGGCTGCCATAGTCCATGCTTTGAAGATTTGGAGGCACTACTTATATGGCATATCTTATGAGGTGTATACCGATCATCTCAGTTTTCAGCATTTGTTCAAACAGAAGGATCTTAATTTGAGGCAGCGGAGGTGGCTTGAGCTGCTCAAGGATTATGACATTTCCATTTTATATCATCTAGAGAAGGCCAATGTAATGGCCGATGCATTGAGCCGAAAGGCGGTTAGTATGGGTAGTCTGGCGTACATTCCAGTTGGGGAGAGGCCCTTTGCAGTCGATGTCCAGGCCTTGGCCAATTGGATGGTGAGATTAGATATTTCTGAGCCTAGTCGGGTGTTGGCTTGTGTGGTATCTCGGTCTTCCTTGTATGACCGCATTAGAGAGCGCCAGTATAATGATACGCATTTGCTTGTCCTTAAGGACAGGGTTCAATATGATGATGCCAGGGATGTGACTATTGATGATAATGGTGTGTTGCGGATGCAGGGCCGGATTTGTGTGCCCAGTGTGGATTGTCTTCGGGAGTTGATATTGGAGAAGGCCCACAGCTCGCGGTATTCTATTCATCCAGGTGCCGCGAAGATGTATCAGGATTTGAGACAGCATTACTAGTGGAGGAGAATGAAGAAGGATATTGTGAGTTATGTAGCTCGGTTTCTCAACTGTCAGCAGGTCAAATATGAGCATCAGAGGCCCGGTGGTGTACTTCAGCGGATGGATATTCCTGAGTGGAAATGGGAGAGGATTACTATGGATTTTATGAGTGGTCTCCCTCGTACCTCGAAGAAGTTTGATTCGATTTGGGTGATTGTGGATAGGCTGACCAAGTCCGCGCACTTCATTCCAGTGTGTACTACCTATTCCTCGGAGCGGTTGGCAGAAATTTTCATCCGGGAGATTGTACAGTTGCATGGGGTTCCGATTTCCATTATATCAGATAGGGGTACTCAGTTTACTTCTCAGTTCTGGAGGACTTTTTAGCGAGAGTTGGGAACCTAGATAGAGTTGAGCACAACATTTCATCCACAGATGGACGGGCAGTCCGAGCGTACCATTCAGATATTGGAGGACATGATGCGTGCCTGTGTTATTAATTTTGGAGGTTCTTGGTCTGATTTCTTGCCACTTGCGGAGTTTGCCTACAACAACAGCTATCAGTCCAGCATTCATATGGCACTGTATGAGGCCCGATATAGGAGACGGTGTAGATCTCCGGTTGGTTGGTTTGAGCCCGACGAGGCTAGACTATTGGGGACAGAGTTAGTTCAGGATGACTTAGAGAAGGTGAAGGTGATCCAGGAGAGACTTCGCACAGCTCAGTCGCGTCAGAAGAGTTATGCGGACCGGAAGGTTCGAGATGTATCTTATTTGGTGGGCGAGAAGGTCTTGTTGAAGGTTTCGCCTATGAAGGGCGTTATGAGGTTTAGAAAGAAAGGGAAGCTGAGTCCACAGTTCATTGGACCTTTTGAGATACTTAGGAGGATTGGGGAGGTGGCCTATATGCTTGTTTTGCCACCCAGCTTGTCGGGAGTTCATTCGGTGTTCCATGTTTCTATGCTCCGGAAGTATGTTGGGGACCCGTCTCATGTGTTAGACTTTAGTACATTTCAATTAGATGATGATTTGACCTATGATGTGGAGCCAGTGGCTATTTTGGGCCGTCAGGATCGAATATTGAGATCTAAGGACATAGTTGTGATGAAGGTACAGTGAAGAGGTCGGCCCGTGGAGGAGGCCACCTGGGAGACCGAGCAGGAGATGCGGAGCAGATATCCTCACCTATTTGAGGCTCCAGGTATGTTTCTTGACCCGCTCTAGGACGAGCATTTTTTTTAGTTAGGGAGGATGTGACGACCCGGCCCGTCATCACGTGAGTTACCGCCCCGTTTTTCCCATATTATGTTGCTCTATGGTTCAATATCAGTACTTGAGTTGATCGAATAAAATTGAATTGGTTTTAGTTAGAAATGAGGCACTTAGCCTCTTAGAAGGAAGCTTGTTTTGGAAAAGTCAACCGGAAGTTGACTATATAGTTAGAAGGCTCGGATGTGAATTCCGGTGATTTGCTTAGCTCCGGGGGATGATTTGTGACTTAGGAGTGCGATCGAAATTGAGTTTGGAGGCTCGGTGTAGAATTAGGCTTGAATTGGCAAAGTTAGTTTGGAGGCTCGGTGTAGAATTAGGCTTGAATTGGCAAAGTTAGCATTTTGGCGATATCCGGTTGATAGGTGAGATTTTGATCCGAGGGTCAGAATGGAATTTCGAGAGTTGCAGCAGCTCCGTTAAGTGATTTTGGATATGTGTGCAAAGTTTCAGGCCATTCGGAGGTGGTTAGGTCGGGTTTTTGATCGAATGTGCAAT
>MU771637.1:173427-193390 GCA_026770625.1 Nicotiana glauca | reverse complement strand
GAGATGAAGCTGCTCATGGCCTCAAACTGCTGAATGACGCGCCGGATCTCAAAACGACCGGTTGGGTCGTTACAAGAAGAGAATATTATTATGAGAGTATGAGTTCAGAAGATTTTTGAATTCTCCTCAGTTTGTGAAATGGGTCATGCCTTTTATAGTGTGGAAAACCAGGCAGAAATAAGGTAAGAAAAATAGTTATGGAACTGATTGTCAATTAAGCATCAATTACACAAGACTTCCCTTAACAAAGGGATTCAGATTCATACGGGTAAAAATAATTTAATGAAAGAAATTTAATAAGCACTTTGTGCAAAACATGTAATTAAGGGCAAATACATAAAAGGTTATTTAAGGACAGGGTTTTGAAGTACACGGTTGTACAAATAAGGTAAGAAAACCAATTAACTGCCAATAAATCAAAGGCCAAGGAGCTTGTGATTACTGACCCATGAATGAACTAAGTCGCAAATGTTGAGAAGGGTTTTAACTTAGGTCGAGTCACAGAGAGAATCAGCAAACAAGGAAAGAAAATCAGTCAGACATATTCAATAGGAAGTCTGAACTAAACGCAGATTTGCAAACCCT
This sequence comes from Nicotiana glauca, assembly GCA_026770625.1. Lineage (NCBI taxonomy): Eukaryota > Viridiplantae > Streptophyta > Magnoliopsida > Solanales > Solanaceae > Nicotiana > Nicotiana glauca. The sequence goes on along the minus strand of MU771637.1, from coordinate 192,805 downwards.
TTTAGAGGAAAATTCATTGCATACAAAGAGCATATAGACATGTCAAGCATGAAAGAAGAGGTTGTGTTATTGTAAAAATCGGTAGAAAGTAGACCATAGAAGCGTAGTTTTCACATAGGTCAGCAAAAGTAGATGTGAGGTATCGTTTAGCAGCATACAAAGGATCTGATGTACAGTTCTTAGAAGAGTTTAGCAAAAACTGGAATCATGTGATAAACAAGTGTTTTGAAACTCATTTCACAGACTCGAAGTAGGTTCAGAGGTCTCACAAAGAACTGAAACCTCTACCATGTTCCTCTCAGCAAATGAAACTCATGAGAAACATGATAGAAAGGCAACATGCAGAGCATAGTAGAAGACCTCAAAGAAAAATAGAGTAGAAGCCTTTTTCGGAATAGACTATGGGTCATTCAAATAGGCTATGGGTCGAGTAATTTTAGGAATTGGGGCTGGGGTTCAATTGGGTTTAATTGGGGTTCAAATTAGGCTCCAATCCAAATGAAATCTGGCTATATTTTAAATAGCCTTTTTCCCTATTTATTTTATAAAAATAGCAAATTAAATTATGGAAATAAATTAAAATTACTAAAATAATTTATAACATATAATTATCAATTTAAAAATACTGGTCTTAATTTTTATAAATAAAAATGCAATCAAATCATAAAGAAGGCTAATATTACAATTATGCAATTTAGCTTTTAAAAATACTAAACAAATTTGTAAAAATATGCAAAAGTTATCTGAGCTATAGTTTAGAATAAATATGAGAATTCAATAAGTCAATTACCAAAGTGATAATTTTGGGAATACTTATTGGATTTTTCTTGATAAAATAGGGCAATAAATTGATTTTAAATCTTAAAAATTGAGAAAAAATGCTAGGACCTTGGGATATGCTTATATACGCATATATATATGCTATTTTTGAAAGGTATTTTGTATATGAAAAATATATAGGAAAATATTAGGTATCAATAACTTCTGCCCGTCAGAACTTTCCTAGACCCCAACCAAATTTTGACCGCAGGCCTCCCAAACAATATATAGACATAGCTGAACCCACTGACCAGCCATATGAGAGACTCAAAGCTGCCGGTTATGTTACCCTCATCCATGCTATAACCCCTGAGAACTCTTCTCAATGGGTTAATCCAAACAAATACTGTTTATAACACTCCGGCATGAAAAGGCACACCATCGACGAATGCCGTTCTTTGAAAGATAAGATCCAATCTCCGATCGACAGTAAGATTATTGTGGCAAAGGAACCCGCCCCAAATGTCCACAACAACCCTCTACCGGACCATAAGGGCAGGGTATCCACATGATTGAATTAGAGGATGATTGGGATCTTGAAGGATCCATCGGGTTGATCGTAGAAGGCGATAATCCAAAGAAACCAGCAGTTACTCTCAACCCCATCATAGTCCAGATCCAACCATCTGAGGTCACTGAGGTAGATGTGTCTATCCATCTTGAGTTCGAAGCAGTGTCATCAGCACTATTTGAAGTTGTAGTTTTGTCACCCAAAGAACATGTCTCATTCGAAATAAAGGCGGCTATTCCGATCCCAGTGGCAATGTCCATCATACCGTCATTCCATACAAAAGCTATACCCCGGGATTACATAGCCGAGGCTAGGAGGAAAGGCAAGGTTAGGTTTGAAGAGACCGTTGTAGCACATGGAATGAAAAGAATGGGGATAGTCTATAATCATGAGTACCTAGCTAAGTCCAGCAAGCAGGCCTCCAGCCGGCGACCCATCATTTAGATAGGTCCAGACAACCTTTGAAGAAAAATATAGGCCAAAGAGTAGTCAGTCATCGACCAGCTGAACAAAACACCAGCACAGATATCCATCCTCTCACTGCTGCAGAATTCCAAGGCACACAAAAAAGCTCTGTTGAAGGTGTTGAGTAAAGCCTACGTGCCAAGCAACATCACTGGTGGGGAAATGAATAATATGGTGGGACATGTGTTAGAGAGCTATAAAATCACCTTCTATGAGGACGAACTGCCACCTGAAGGGATGGGTCACAATAAAGCCTTGCACATCACCGTCCAATGCAAAGACTATTTCATCAGCAGGATCCTGCTTGACGGGGGTTCCAACCTTAACATCTGTCCTCTGGTAACACTCAAGAAGTTTGGCAAAGGGCTGCATGAGATAAAAGAAGGAGCAATCAATGTGAAAGCCCTTGATGGGTCTCAGAGGTCCACTATCGGTGAGATTAGCCTGTGTCTGCAGATGGGACCAACCTGGTTCGATGTGGATTTTCAAGTAATAGATGTGCCAGCATCCTACAACTTGCTGCTAGGATAGCCATGGATTCATGCTGCTGGGGCTGTAGCATTGACACTGCACCAGGCAGTAAAGTTCGAATGGAATCACTAGGAGCTGGTCATTTATGGCGATGGTCGCAACCCTATATACAGTCGTCAAACCATTCCAGCAATCAGAGGCAGAAGAAAGCTAGGCGGAGAGACCTACCACCACATTGAGCGGGTCAATGCTGTCGACAAAGACAAATGGTGGGATAACAAGATCGAGAGTATATTGACTTGGAGTGGGTATAATCCTGGCAAAGGACTCAGCAAAAACCTCCAAGGAATAGTTAAACCCATAACACTCAAGAAACATGGCACCACTTTCGGCTTGGGGTACGAATACACCTAGGAAGAGTTCAACTACTGGTCACCACCATGGCGCGATCCTTACTACCCGCTGAGCAGCTGATACCACATTTGGAGCAAACTTTCCAACAGGCTGACGTCGTCTATGGGACGACGAAGAAGAAGCGCTCGCAGTAGTGAAAAACTTGTTTTAGAGGACAATGATATGGATTGATGTGTTATCCTTGAGGAGGAGGGGGAGGAAGGCCCTTCCATACAGGCTGTAAGCAGAGAAGAACGCCTCAATAACTGGACTATCAGGACAACCAGAGCCCGGCGAGCCTCGGAGTAGCAAGGCTAAAACAAGCATCATGCACTGTTTTATTTACTAGATGATTTTCTTTTCGCATTTTTTCCCCGTAGTAATATCTTCAATGTTCAAAACAGTTATGAAATTTATCAAATCATTTTGACTTTTTCTTATGAATTACCACTCACTATTATTTTTTCTCTCATCACTTTACTTATACAACATTACTATTACTTATCTTGATGAAACAATGACTATGACATGCAATGAGATAACGCAACAAACAGATATTAATTCAAAAGAATATGACATACCAGAGGAAATTGTCAAAGAAGTGGAGAACTTTGAGAAAAGGCCTAAGTCCAACCTGGAAGAGACAGACCTGGGAGATGCAGAAAACGCTAGGGAAACACAAATCAGCGTTCACTTGTCGCTATCAAAAAAGAAGCAATACACAGAATTTCTAAGGGAATATGAGGACATATTCGCCTGGTCATATGACGACATGACTGGTTTGAGTATGTCTATTGTGGCTCACAAACTTCCAACTGATCCGACATGTCCGCTGGTATAGCAAAAGCTCAGAAAATTCAAGCCTGATATGAGTTTGAAAATCAAGGAAGAAGTCACTAAGGAAGTCAAAGCTAAGGTTCTCAGGGTAGTAGAATACCCAACATGGTTAGCCAATATAGTGCCAGTGCCAAAGAAGGATGGGAAGGTCAGAGTCTGTGTCGACTACCGAGATCTCAATCGGGCCAGTCCGAAAAATGACTTCTCTTTGCCGAACATACACATCCTGATTGACAATTGTGCCAAGCATGAATTGCAGTCATTCGTGGATTGTTTAGCTGGCTACCATCAGATCTGGATGGATGAAGAAGATGCTAAGAAAATGGCTTTCATTACACCGTGGGGAATGTAGTGTTACAAGATAATACCATTCAGCCTGAAGAATGCAGGGGCCACCTACATGAGAGCCATGACTAACATTTTCTATGATATGATACACAAGGAGATAAAGGTATATATGGATGACGTTATCATCAAATCCAAGAAAGTAGATGACCATATAAAATATCTAAGGAAGTTTTTCAATAGATTACGGAGGTACAACCTAAAATTAAACCCCGCAAAATATGCATTTGGGGTTCCTAACGAGAAGTTGCTTGGGTTTATTGTGAGCCGTCGAGGAATAGAACTGGATCTATCAAAATTCAAAGCCATTCAAGAACTGCCATCGCCAAAAAACAAGAAGGACGTGATGAGTTTCTTGGGAAGACTCAACTATATCAGTCAGTTCATAGCATAGTCCACGATCATCTATGAGCCAATCTTTAAAATGTTGAAGAAGGATGCCGCTACAAAATGGACCGACGACTGTCAAAAGGCCTTCGACAGAATCAAGGAGTACTTGTCAACATCACCAGTCTTGGTCCCGCCTGAGCCAGGTAGACCCCTATTACTCTACCTTGCGGTGTAGGACGAAGCTTTTGGTTGCGTTCTGGGGTAACATGATAAAACAAGAAGAAAGGAACAAGCCATCTATTATCTCAGCAAGAAGTTCACTCCGTACGACGCCTGGTATTCTCTTTTGGAGTGCACTTGTTGTGTTTTGACTTGGGTGGGTCAGAAGCTAATGCATTACTTCTGTGCCTATACTACATATCTCGTATCAAGGATGGATCCTTTAAAGTACATCTTTTAGAAGCCCATGCCCACTGGTAAGCTAGCTAAGTGGAAAATTCTGTTGAGTGAGTTTGACATTGTCTACGTAACTTAGAAAGCGATCAAGGGACAAGCATTGGCAGATCACCTCGCTGAGAATCCCGTGGATGGAGAATACGAACCCTTGAAAACATATTTTCCTGATGAAGAGGTATCATTCGTAGGAGAAGATATTGTAGAATCCTATGATGGTTGGAGAATGTTCTTCGATCGAGCAATAAACTTCAAAGGAGTTGGCATAGAAGCAATCTTGGTATCAGAAACCGGTCAGCATTATCCAGTGTCCACCAAGCTTAGGTTTTCCTGCACCAATAACATGGCCGAATACGAAGCTTGCATCTTAGGGCTTTAAATGGCCATTGACATGAACATTCAAGAGTTGCTAGTAATTGGACATTCAGATTTACTCATACATCGGATACGAGAGGAATAGGCAACCAAGAACTCCAAGATACTCCCGTATCAGCATCATGTGCAGGAATTGAGAAAGAGGTTCACGAAGATAGAATTTCGATAGGTTCCTATAATCTAGAATGAATTCGCTGATGTATTGGATACCATATCATCCATGATACAGCATCCGATAAGAATTTCATTGATCCTATTCTGGTGAAAATTCATAATCAGCCAGCTTACTGTGCCCGTGTTGAAGATGAGGCAGATGGAAAACCTTGGTTCCATGATATCAAGTAATATTTGACAAATGGAGAGTATCAGCAGCCTGCCAATCATACTCAGAAGCGCACACTTTGGAGATTGTCTAATAACTTCTTTCATAGCAAAGGAATCTTGTATAGGAGGACTCCTGATTCGGGATTATTAAGGTGCGTCAACGCAAAAGAAGACTTCAACAAAAGAGTAAAGCCAAGACAGTTCACACAGGGACAGCTGGTGTTAAAGAAAAAATTTCCGCATCAAGATGAAGCCAAAGAGAAGTTCTCTCCCAACTGGCAAGGTCCGTACATAGTTCACCGAGTTCTGATAGGAGGATCCCTCATACTTGCAGAAATGGACGGAGAAGTTTGGCCAAAGCCAATTAATTCAGATGCAGTCAAGCGCTACTATGTGTAATCTTTATGTTTGCCCTACATGATGTAATTGAACTACGCCTGACCTGATTCCCGTTTAAGAGGGGGATACGTAGGCAGCCCTATGGGTTCGGTCATAATTCAATAAACTTTTCATTCCCCCTCCCCCCCTCGGGAAATTAGAAACTAGGGCAGAATTTTGAGGAGGACCTTCAAAATTCTGAAGCAATTTCAGTCGAATCGTCGCAAACAACAGTTAGAAGCACTAACCCATTAAATTGGGGCAGAATTTATAGGAGGACCCTCAAAATTCCGTAGCAAGAGAGGTTGCAATGTCCTAGACCATGTCACAATCATCGGTTCATGTAAAAAGTTATTCTTAATTATATACTTATGTCATATTTTTTATAAAATCATGCATGTTTATTATAGAAATTGCCTTGTTTAGCAACGCTACCCCAATAATACATACAATATCACCAGATCAAAGCCAAATAGGTCAAGTAGAGCCAGCGGAGATACGAACTAACCTTCCCCCTTTTTCAAAACTTACAATTTTTCTGTGAATGCAGGCACTTGGATTGGGAAATCACCAAACATACTATACACTCACGAGACAAACATGGTTCAGGAATACAACTCTCAAAACTGTTGCACTTACCCACAGTTGCTATCCACACGCACCAGCGACATTCCGTGTGTCACAATGCCACGACAGTCACAATATTGTAATCTGCTACCAGCTAAGAGAGATTTGTTACCATTTGCCATTTTATTTCTTGCATTCTGCCTTTCGACTTGTATAAGGCTACTATTCTGCCTTCCGAGACAAAATGTTGTCTCCATCTGCATTTCTACATTGCATAAGGCTACTATTCTACCTCTTGAGACTAAACATTGTCTCTATCTGCATCTGCATTGCATAAGGTTACCATTCTGCCTTCCGAGACTAAACGTTATTTCTATCTGCATCTGCATTTCATAAGGCTACCATTCTGCCTTCTAATACTAAACGTTGTCTCCATCTATATTTTTGCATTTCATAAGGCTACTATTCTGCCTTCCGAGACTAAATGATGTCTCCATCTGCATTTCTGCATTGCATAAGGCTACTATTCTACCTTTCGAGACTAAAACGTTGTCTCCATCTATATTTTTACATTGCATAAGGCTACTATTCTGCCTTCCGAGACTAAACGTCGTCTCCATATGCATTTCTGCATTGCATAAGGATACTATTCTGCCTTTCGAGACTAAATGTTGTCTCCATGTGCATTGCATGGCTAAAGATTGCCTCATACTGCATTGCATGGCTGAAAGATTGCCTCATACTGCATCTGCATGGCTAAAAGATTGCTTCATACTGCATCTGCATGGCTGAAAGATTGCTACTGCATCTGCATGGCTGAAAGATCGCCTCATACTGCATCTGCATGGCTGAAAGATCGCCTCATACTACATTTGCAAAACTGAAAGATTACCTCATATTGTATTGCATGGTTGAAAGATCGCCTCATACTGCATCTGCATGGCTGAAAGATCGCCTCATACCGCATCTGCATGGCTGAAAGATCGCCTCATACTACATCTGCATGGCTGAAAGATCACCTCAAACTACACCTGCACGGCTGAAAAATTGCCACATAACGCACTTCATGGGCTGAAAGATTGTCATTAACTGCATTTCATAGACTAAAAGATTGCCAAATTATCCAAAGGCGTCATCGTTCAGAGGTACCATCTCCATAGCCCGAGAACACCATGTCATGGCCTGAGGACCCCCTTTAATCTTTTGTATATCATTATTCAAAGGCATCATGGTTTGGAGGCATCATCCTCATAGCCCAAGAGCATTATTTCATGGCCTGTGAATCCTGTATCGTGTGCTTCATGGCCAAAGACGTCATGGTCTAAGGACGTCATCCCAACCGTCCGAAGACAACATTCATGGTCCGATTTGCATCATGTTTAAAATTTATACACAGTATACGCTAGTATTGTTTTCAAATTGCAGGTACACCGGAGAGAAATAGCCACCCCGGTAGGAGCCCGCTCCAGTTCCCACAGCCACATCAAACCTAACCATTCCAGTAAGCCACTCATTCGACTAGCCCGAAATATTGCGTCCGTTCTTGGAAAATACTCGTTGGCATACTCTGCCGACGGATCCTGAACTACATATGGCCTGATTCCTATAAAATCAGGGATATGTAGGCAGCTCAGAAGCCAAGGTGTGGGTTGAACCTCTTCAAACCGTTTTGCTCGGTCAAAATTGGTTATCATATCTTTACTCGAAAACTCTTTCATCCTTTCCGGGTAAATAGGGATAGCTGTTGACACCCAATTTTTCCCTATATATTTTATATAGCTTCAAAATGGCATGTGCATGCATATATAAGCATGTCTAAATGTTTTATTATTTTTCCCTAATTTTTAAAGGGCCTTTAATCAATTTATTTTCATATTTTTATCCATGAAAAACCCAATAATAATTCCCAAAATTATTATTTTTGGTAGTCATTTATTGGACTTTTATATTTATGCTAAAATATAGCTAAGAACATTTTTGTCATACTTTTTACAAATTTAGTTAGTATTTTAAGGCTAGATTGCATATAATTGCAATATTAGCCTCTTTCAGGATTTAATTATGTCTTATATTAATAAAATTAAGACCTATATTTTTAAATTATTAATTATATGCTATAAAACATTTTAGTGCTTTCAATTTATTTCCAAAAATTAATTTACTATTTTTATAATTTTAAAAGGGGAAAATTGGATATTTAAATAATAGCCCAATTTCGTTTCAATTATAGCCTAATTTGAATCCTAAATCAAACCCAATTTTTGGCCCAATTTCGCTTAAACCCTAACCCTAACCCAGCTAAACTTACCCAAACACGGATCCCCATCAACCCCTTGAATCCCAGCCGTTGATCATTGAGATCAACGGCCACCGGCTGCCATTTCCTTTTTAATTCCAAACGACCCCTAAAACCCAATCATTTCTCACAATCCGCTACCCTTGGATCCTCTTTCTCTCTAAACTCTTTGAAATGCTCACAAACCCTAGCCGCCGCCCTCTTACCCCACCCTAACTGCACCCTAATCCATGGCCTTTCATGGTCATTTGAGACCTTTGCCAGCTTTCCAAGGCTTCTATGTGTTTGGTTCTGTGGTTTCATGACTAGATTTAAAAGAAGTTTGGTTTGGTCCTTGCTCGACTGGTGTTCATGGCCTTTCTGCTACCAGCCACGACCTTTTCCAGCCATTTATGGCCTTTCGAGGCGGGTCTTTGGCCTTTTCTAGTTAGATCGTTATCTTTCGAGATCTTTCTCATTTTCTTAGGTTTTCTGAAACCCTAAACTCTAAGACATTTCTTTTTTCTTTCAGATCTACTTTAGATCTATACTTGCTATAAGTATTTTAAGTGTTTTCTCGAAAGTTTTTCAACTTTCTTTCAAAAACGACCCTTCATCTTCTCTGATTAGGGTTTTTCCTTTAAATTTTCTTTTCAAAGATCTCCGATTTTAATGTATTTCTAATTTTTTTATGGTTTTTTTCATGTTATTCTTTTATCTGAGTTAGCATGTTAAAAATCCTAGTTCCCTTTTGATCCCATACGAGTTCTGAAACCGTTTGTTTAATGTATGCTTGTTTAATTAAGTTCTCTGTTCTGACTCTCTTTTCCGTGTTTAACTTATCTGATTTGAGTTCTTATCATCTTTTAAACTCGACTACTGTTGAAGCCCTAAATTCTTAGAAGTTTTTGCCTCATTCATTATTGTGAGATCTTTCTTGTTTCGGATTCTGTTTTACTTGTATCTATGTTCTTCATTATCGATTCTATGTGACTATTTGACTTACTTGACCTCTATGCTTCAAAATATTTTCTTACTACTGAAACCTAGCTTACCCTTACTGCTACTTTATGTTTTTATTGCTTCTTTTTGTCAACTCGTTTAACTCTGCATGCTTGTTCATTCCTTGTTATTTATAAGTTGAAGTGCAGAATTATATTTCTTTCTTGACTGATCATGATTCCTCAATATTGTGACTGATTGCGAAAGGTTTTCTCATGAACCCTAGTTTTACTCATTTGTTTGAATTAATTGATTCCTTTCCTTTATTGTAATATTTACCTTGTTGAATCCTTTCCGAAAATAAGTATTTTTTCTGTACTTAGACTTGATTACTTACTTAATGCTTGTACTACTCCTTTTATGGCAACAATCATTCTGTCTCTAAACTGATTTCTTTCCTTATTTGCATCTGTGACTACCCATTAAACATTGATTCATCAATTAAAGGGAATCACTGGTATTGATTCTGACTGCTGATTGTTTCCATATTTGTGTTAAAACCTAAATTATTACCTTATTGGTTACTCGTTTTCAAAAGCTATAAATACCTTGCACCCTTCTTTTTTCAAATACACGAACAAACGAATCACTTGAGTTCAGAACACACACTTCACTCAAAAACTCTCTCTCTCTCTCTCTCTCTCTCTCTTCTCTGTTACTACTTTTGTTGTTGCCTTATCTAGCCAGCTGAAAGCCAAGGTTAGGCTGTGGAAATCTGCTTACTTTTCTTTCTGCATTTTCTTCTTTACTGGTATGTTCTAATTAATTTTTCAAGCATAACAACATGTTTCTTTACTATTTCCTTTAATCTTGCTTGTTTCCTGTTTGTGTTAATCAAGTTCCATTACTAAGCATGCCGTAATTTGCACCTTTCTCTTCTGAATTAATGTTTTTCTGATGTATAAACTCTGTCAGTCACTTATTATGACTTGTGAATCCCAAACCCCTATACACCCTATGTGTTTGTATTCCATGGTTGGTTTGGAGGATATGTCTACATTAGGCATTGTTGTGCATGACCTCAAACTTGACCCTCCCTGGGTCATAATCTTATATCCCCTTTATGTGTTGTATTCTCTAGCTGGTTTAGGGGCATGCTAGCACTATCTATTGTTGCGCATGCCTAGACCTGACCCCTTCCTAAGGTCATATATTTCCTGCAACGAATTCCCAAACCCCTGACCCTTTTGTATAAATAAATGATGATTATGTGTAATGTTAGCTTTACTACTACTATTTTACAAACACCCTTACCCCTCTTTATTCTCCATTCAGTTTTATTTTTGCACTTCCACTATACTCTTAGACTTAGGTTCTACCCCTCTTGTGCGAGCCTTGCCTTGGGACCCATGAGCTCCCTCTAAACTTGGACATATAAGGCTGGCCCTTCTACACTGCACTCATCTTTATCCGGTTATGCAAACTTGGGTGTGAGCACTGTCCAGGGTCCCTTGAGACCCTTAGGGAACTTTGACACACCCAGGTCTGAGAAAGGCTTCGAAACAAGTGGTATTTTAGGTGTTTTATTCCATAACTCAAAGAGAAAGTCAGAATCAGGCTTCGTATGGTTGTAATTTCCGATTTTTACATATTTCTGATGTAATTTAGCAACTGATCTATAATAAACATTTGGGGTTGGTTAGTGAAAAAAGGGCTGGGTAATTATGCATGTTTGGCAATTAGAAGGGTAGCTAGATAACATGCCTACAAGACCTGTTTTAAATTCTGCATGTTTTAATTCTTCATTTTAGATACCATGGACATAGGATCTGTGTTAAAATTTGCATGTTTTAGTTCTACATTTAGATACCATGCCCATAGGATCTGCTTTAAATGTTGCATGTCTTATTACCACACTTAGATACCATGCTTATAGGATCTAAACGGCTACAATCAGGCATCATGCTCATAAGGTTAAAATCAGTACCTTTTCATAGAAATCATGCCTATAGGAATTTCAAGTAAATCCTACCTATTACATCTCATGTTCAACTAGATATCATGTCTATAAGGATTAAAATTAGTAATAATAAGATGCCAACGTTTATAGAATCTGAAACTAGTCTAGTCTAAAAATCAGCCTATCTCATAATGTTCTAAACAACCCACTCTCTTCTTGTTAACATAGTTTAGCAAGCATGCCTATAGGATCTCAAATCACTCATTGTAAAATTGTTACTGTTGTGCCACATTTTGAACCAGTAATAGCCATCATGTTTATAGGATCTCATCCAAACACCTAGGCAAGCCTTAGGTAATAACAACAAAACTGAATCCGCTTTTGTTAATCAATAATCGCTACAACCAGCAGGCATGCCTGATTCGGACATCTTATCTGAGTTATGTAATAAATTGATCTACTTCAGTAGATAAACTCCCCCCTTGTCTTAGTATTTTAAATTATGACCTTAAATGTGTTTTAAGTCATGCTACTTTTTTGTGCTTTGATTGAGGAGGTATATTTGAGCCTCTTAATTGTTTATATGTCTTCCCCAATATGCAATCATATATGTTCTTGTTTGTCGCATAGTATTTTGCCTTTAAACCTGAGAGTCAGCCTAGAACCTCCTTCTTATAGGAATAGTAGTCCTAAATTCCTCCAGTACTGATAGGAATAGGATGGGTAATATCATGCAATAGAGGTCAAGACCAATCTGCACTTTAATACCTTGACGGGGTGGGAAGGATAGATATGGAAATGATGGTCAGTGCGCTAATACCACGTGTAGCCCCTCTTTAGAAGAGTGATTACCGGGTATTGCATTGATATGATCCATATTACAAATAAACCTAGGACCTTTCTTGTATTCGTCAACATGTTTAGTTATAACTCTTTCAAAACTTTGTTTTATTTTTCCCAAACATTTATGTATTCAAAATCCCCTATTGTTTGAGCCTTATTTGTTTACTTGCTAATTGCACAAATTCATAAAGAACTGTCTGGCCGGGAACCACATTAGGGGATCCTGATGGGTGCCTAACACCTTCCCCTTGGGATAATTTCAAGCCCTTACCCTATCTCTGGTTATCAAAGAATGTAGTTGTAGTTGAACCTTATAGGTGTCCTAATGCACCATAAATCATTAGGTGGCGACTCTTCAAAAAATGCAAAACCCAGTTCCCAAAAGGAATGAGTTGTTTCGGCCATCCATGGCTATTCGAGTAAGATCTACGACCTTTCCGGCTAAAATCAATAACATTTTGAGGTTTTCTCATCTTCTCTGGGTTCTCCAAAACTCTAACTCTCGAGATTTTCAAATTATCTTTTAGAACTGTCTTAGATCTAGTTATATCCAGAGTTATCTTACTATTTTCCCTTAAAGGTTTGCCGATTATCTCAAAATGACTCTTCATCTTCAAACTAGGGTTTGTAACCCCTTTTCAAATGCTTTTCCTTCTGATTGATGGTATTAATATATTATTATACTATGTTTAAATGGTTTATTTTAGTTTTTTCTTTTATCCGTTTCATTATGTTGAAAACTCTAATTTCCTAGTTCTAATCCTGGGTTTCTGAGTGTGTTTTTATAAATGTTCAACTAGTCTGTATGCTTCTCATGAACATTCTGTGATTCTGCGACCTTTACCCTATGTTTGCTTGTTAGGTTCTTTGACTTCGACTATTCCTTCCAATTATGTGTTTATTCCTAAAAAAAAATATATGGTTATTTCCTCTTATCAGTACCATCATTTACTTTGAATCCCGGATTTATGTGATTCTTTTACCCTACTCTTGTTTGTGTTATATTTGCTTCGATACTTTCCCTTGGTTAGTATACCTTTTAACGGAATCCCTGATTCCCTGTGATTGGTGTACTATGTTCCCTACTGATTTTCAACCTTTATATATTTTCTTGCCTTATTTTGTGGTTGATTGTGCTGTCAAATTGATTCTTAGGCAGTTTCCTTATTTAGAATATGTCGAACCTAGCCTCTATCACATGCTTTCTACTATGCTTATTTCCTTATGTGTTACATTCCAGTCTCATATGATCTCCTTCCTTATTTGTCACCTGCCTTCTACCGTTGGTAAATTACTCCCTTAATTAAGGGAGACTTGGCTGATTTTCGATTCTTAATTGATTATGTAGTTCTATAATTGCTTCTTGCCTTATTTTTACCTAGCTTTCAAACTATTATATATACTCTCCTCCATTTTCACTTCCACACACGAACAATAGTTCAGAATATATACACACACTCAAAATCTCTCTTCTTTCTTTGCTACTTGTGTTAACTGCTTGTCTAACCGGTTGAAAGCCAAGGATAGACTGTGAAATTCTACTTGCTTTACTTTCTGCACTTTGCTTCCTTAACTGGTATGTTCCTAGTTTAATTCTGAAACTCAACTCTATGTGCTCCATGTATGTTAATCCATGTCTCCTTCTACATTAATTTAATGGCTTATGTATTTAATTACCCTTCTTGTTTACTGCTTATTTCAGTATGATTAAGTTTTATCCTCTTTTGTTCAAGTGTGTAATCAGCATGTCTGGGTCTCACTTGTCTTGTATGATACTTGGCCAACATGTTTACTTGCATTCTTGTTTATTTCGCTCAACTAGTATGCTTATGGTAGTATCATAGACTCATAATGTACTCGATTAATACTAAGCGGCATGACTAATTCTGTGTAATAGACCCCTGTCCTCAGCATGACTACTCCCATACCATGTCTCTATGTCTTACTACCTATTACCATTCTAATTTCGAGCATGATTCCCTTGCTAACACTTTGAAGTAGTAGTTTTGTGTTTTGGGTGTCAATCAATTCCTACTTGTTCTTTATACTTGCTGGTCTATATGCTTCTCCTCTTATCCATATTTATGTGTTTATGATTTGAGCTCTCTAGGTCCCCTAACCCCCTGACCCTTGTCTGTAAAGTTGTTTGTCATTATGTGTTCTCTCAAAATTGCTTCCAGAACTTTTTTCACTCTTAGCATTTTTCCCTAAAACTGTGCCTATTCATAAAAACCTTTTTCACTCCTGAAAGTTTTACTTCAACAGTGTTTACTAAGTTCTTCAAAACTATGTCAAGCACTCTCACTCTACTCTTAGACCACTAAGTTCTGCCTCTTTTGTGTGAGCCTTGCCTTGGGACCCATGATTTTCCTATGAACTTTGACACATGAAAGTTGGCCTTTCCACACTGTATTTTCTCTGGCTTGGCTATGAAATCTGGGTGTAAGCATTACCCGGGATCCCTTAAGGTCCTTAGGGAACTCTGACACACCCATATATGAGAAAGGTTATGGAACAATCTTGGCACTTGAGGTGATTTATTACATAACTCATGGAGGAAGTCCTAATTAGGTGCTGAAAGTCTGGGCCTGTTTTCAAGCTCTCTATAGTGTAACTTTTATTTTTCTTTTCTACTTGTGTAATTCATTTCAGTATTGGTCTGTAACAATCTGTTGTAAACAAGTATTGGAGCCAGCTAGTGAAAAATAATGGGGTAAATATTCACGCTATAGTTGTTAAGGGTAGAAAACATGTTATTAGGTTTATATTCCTAATTGCGCAATAGAATCATGCTTAGGGTTCATATATGCATTAGAAATCATGCTCTTAAGTCCCATTTTTATTGTTTCAGCATGTGCATCCTTATAAAATCATGTGTTAAAATCTGGTAATAACTAGCACTTTACCATTATGTTATGCGCTGACATATGCACTCTTAGGATAAAAACAACGCTAATAAATAGGTCATCTCCATATTTTCTGCATATTCTGAAAGCATGTAACACTTATGCATTTAAAAAAATCCTGCTCAGATCCAGTATATACATCACTTTGCATTTTGGTGCATTAGATATCATGCCTTTAGAGTTGCATTCACATCCGCTTAGGCATATCTTGTTTAATTATTGAAAAAAATAGATTAACCCAACTGGTAATAATTCCGGAATTCTGAACACTTAGAACATCATGTTTAGTAATACAATTCAAATAGTCTTCTCTAGGTAACCCTGATAACTAGAACATTGTTTTTCCGCCTAGGAAAACCTTAGGTGCTAAATTTGTCAAAACTAGAAACATGTTTCATTATGTATGTTGCTTAATTATCAACTGGTTTAAAATCAGTAGGCAAGCCTGATTCAGACTTCTTCTCTGAGTCATGTAATAAACCTGGTTCTGTTGTTATCACTTAGATACCATGCTTAGGATATGAATTTAGACCTCAATTGTATATGAGTCATGTTGTTTATGTGTACTGTGTGTGGAGGTATATCTGAGCCTTTAATTTGTCTTCCATGCTCCCCTTAATTGAAGTCCTACTTGTTTATTATATGTCGCATTAGTATTTTACCTTTAAACCTGAGGGTCTGCCTAGAACCCCCTTTATAGGATATGAGTTTTAAATTCATCTGGAACTGATAGGAATGGATGGGTAATAGCATGCAATAGGAGTCGAGAACAACCCTCGTTTTAATTGCCTTCACGGGGTGAGAAATGGTAGATATGAATATGATGACCGGTGCGTTAATACCATGTGTAGCCCCTCTTTAAGGAGTGTCATATCGGGTATTGTATTGATGTGATCCATATTATAAACAAACCTAGGACACCCCTCTTTCATTCACGAATATGCTTAGATTGTAATTCTTTTCAAAATCTCGCTTTTCACTAATTATTTTTTCGAACACTTGTGTATTTTAACTTAAATCCCCTTACTATTATCCATACTTGTTTATTTGCTAATTGTACAAATTTATGAAAACTGTTTGGCAGGAAACCACACTAGTGGATCTTGAGGGGTGCCTAACACCTTCCCCTTAGGATAATTTCAAGCCCTTAATCTGTCTCAGGTTATCAAACATAGTTATAAATGAACCCTATAGGTGCCCTAACGCACCTTAAAATTTTTAGGTGGCTACTCTTGAAAAATACAAACCCCCTTTCCAAAAGGAAAAAGTTGCCCCAACCAAATGTTATAAACTCGATTTCGCGAGAAAAAGGGGGCGCGACAGTCGTATCCAATATGCATCTCTTAAATGTGCCCACATGGCTTGAGCAGTAGGATATTGCTCACATTTGTGGATGAGATCATCAACAACTGAACTTACAATAATTCCACGTGCAGTGGAATCTTTCTTTTTTCAAATATTGTAGGTTTCCAGATCCCTCCTGTGTTGCGCAGTGTTACTCTCCTTTGGGTGACTCACAACATGGTTAATGCTTTCAAGAGCATCTTGCTCTTCGAGTACATACCACATCTTACGACTCCGGATATCATAATTTTCACCATTAAGTTTGTCACCCTTATTCAAGTCAGCAATGATACTTTTTGATGTCATGTCTGTTATTAGAGACAATTAATAAATTTAACTCATCAATATATACTTCAGTTAATATATGCACGTGATTACACACTCAAGTAAATTAATTATAATATTAATTCTACATTTAGTATAGAATCGAACAGTCATTATGTTTCCATTCATCATCTATATCTAAATATTTTTAATTAATATTAAAATTACTTCTTAGTGTGTACTTTATTTCAAGTCTCAATTTATTACAAAAAATATAATAAATAATGTATGTAATTGGTGAGACAAATAACATAATATAAATTTCATTAAGATAAAACATATAATAACAATTTACATGTGTTGCTAAGACATCCATATACCAATCGCACACTAACTCTTGCTCGTATACGCTAAAAGATGCACTAGGCCAAACATCATAATAAATCTCAATTAATATTTTACCCGAAGGCTCTCGAAGAGAGTCTGCTAAAATAGTTAATGCTTCCCAATCAGTAATTTCTATGTATTTAGTCAATTCAGCTCTTTTTATCTTAAAAAGGTGTACATGTTCAGGAACGGAAACATCATGGCCCATTTTAAATTCCTTAAACTCCCTAAATTTCTTTTCTCTTTCCTTTCGTTCAGCCCTTCGATTACTTAACTCATTTTGTCTCGCCCTTGGGACATTCCTGATGACTTCAGGCTCTGAGCCTGAATCATTATAAGATAAAAGTCCTGCGATGACGTACTCTTCTATGTTATCCCCTTCCCTGACTTCGAGAACTCCCACTTGGAGTAATTCGAATTTGTTCCTATTCAGACATATCTGAAATTGGACCAAGAAAATAATAAGAATGGCTACAACCACTCAATGTGACAACATATGTCACAATAACTCATAGAAGTATGTCAATATAAGGGATAAGAGATAAAGTAATTTTCTATATTAAGTAGATAGAGACAAAGATTCTCAATGAGCTAAGGTTATCTACGTTAACTTTATCTTCTATGAATTTTATTTTATGATTATTTTGAACTCTCGTGTATCTATAGCAAGATGATATAGTAAACAACATTTAAGTTTGTAAAGAAAGGTGGGTAGTATAGTGAAGACAACAAATAGAGAAGAGACTCCCACTGGTTTCTTCCTATTGAATCTCTAACAAACACCACTCGTCGGTTCCTCAGCTTTTCTAGCATATATTTTGCATCAAATCTAGGCAAGTTGTAGTCTTTAGGCTTACAACACCATTTAGTATAGAAAATATCAGGCCTACCATTTTTAGAACAACGAAATCCTTCATAAAAAAACCTACAATCTATTGATTGATAAAGTGGATAATTCTTATTCCATACCCAATTCCCATAAAGAACATCACAACCATCACCACCTTTTCCAAAAATCTCACATTTTCATTTCTGTTACTAGTAATATTTACTAAAAAGAGTCATTGAGACCAAACGATGTAACAAAGAAAAGAGAGGGCCCACGAAAGTGAGAACCAGTGTTCAATCCTATGCTATAATCTAACAAAAAAGACATATGAATAAATAAACAAGGAAAAAAAAGTAGCCAACAAGTCCAGGTGATGGTTCTAAAGGCTTCAAATGCTTGAATTTCTTTAAAAAATCAAAGTGATTCATTGAGTTAAAGATTCTTGGAGATTGGTTTGAATTAACGGCAAACTCAACTTTTCACACAAATTGCAAATGCCACGTCCTTTCGAACTCAATGGTGTAATAAAAATTAACAAAGATTAAATTCTAACAGTGTATTCATATCAAGAGAATACACATCGATGACTCTGATGCCAATGTTAGAAATAATTAAAACCGAGGGGCAAGAACAACAAGTTGTGTGCCTTATTGACGCAAAGAAAACTGTTGAACTCACCACCAAAAGAATTGTCCCAAATCGTATTTTAAATCTCTAGAAAATATAGATTTTGTTCACAAACTAGATGCATAAAGTTTACTGTGTTCTTCCTTTTTCTTGCTCATGGAGAATCTCTGTACTGAAGAGAAATATATAGAGAAGAGAAGATGGAGAGAACTACCGATAACCCACTGTTACTACGTTGCCACTTCTTTTTAATATGTGACACTCTCCTATCCTTATAGGAGTTAATTAACTTTCTTGGCAATATTAACTTCCATCATCCTTATCTCTTATAAGTGGGGCATGTCAGTCCATTTGGGCGACCCATAACTTAAACCAATATCCTACAATAGGGAACAAAACAAAACAAAGTGAATTTTCCAACAACATTAGCAAACAAAACAGGTCCAATTAGTGAGGCCTACTCGGCAGGAAGCTAGGCAAAGTTCACATTTAGAATGTGATCAAAACTATTTACATTAAGGGTATGTTTGGTGTGAAGGAACATATTTTTCGAAAAAAAGAATAGAAAATATTTTTCAAAGACTCTTTTTCAACCTTCTCTGCCCTATTCCCCATCTCCACCAACTCACCCCACCCCCAAACCACCCTTACCCACTGACCCCAACCCCTACCCCCACTCCCTACCCACTCCTACCCACCCTAACCTCGCCCACCACCCATCCTAAATAGAACT